>PVIJ01008546.1:0-39697 GCA_004024925.1 Scalopus aquaticus
GGACCCTCTCCACAGCCTTTGGACCCAATTATTTTATAGGTGAGAAATGTATGTTCTAGGTCACCCTCTAGCTCACAAAGCTGGGTGGTGCTAGAACCAGGACTGGACCCCATGTCTGACTCCAAGTCCTGTCAATCAAACAAAGTTCCAATTCAGTCGCTTGTCCAATGGCTGTCGTCTGGATGCTTTGCGTGTCATTGGATCCTCAGACAAGGGCATTTCCCTGAGCAGGGCTAGAAGGAAACATCTCGGCCACTCAGCCTGGGACAGAGCTGGCTCAGGAAATATCCACCCTCTCTGATTTGGGTACAGGATGCAGAGGACCAAGGCAGGAACTGTTAGGAAATGCGCTGTCCTTTTGTCCAGTTGCATTTTAGACCACTCTGGACAACACAAAATGCTCTGCTTATATCAGTGACCAGTGAGTTGGGAGTTCACCGTGGGTTCTTAGCAAGGGTGCTTCCGGAGTCCTGTTTTTACTACCTGTACCTAATAGTATCTGCCTGTCAAGACTGTTGTGAAGATAAAGTGAGTTGACTTCTATCTATGAAGGGGCCCAACCGAGGTCTTTAAGGCATTGCTTTAGAGGCTGTCATTTGAAATCTGCTCTGAAAGAACCTGTCAGGACACCTTGATTCCACAATCTTTTATTAAACATGGGGTTCAAACACTTCTCTGCTTAGACTGCTACACATGGCTGGTTTGGTTTTGTTTCTTTTTCACCTCCCATGAATTTGAAGATACATTAATACCTTCAGTCCTCATTATAACCTTGAGAGGTAGGCATTATTATTCCCAATTTACAGATGGTTCAGAGAGGTTAAGTTACATAGCAACTAAGGGGTTGGGGAAGGGTGGTGAAGCTGGAGATCTGAAGATAGGTCTTAGGCTAAGTGATAATTAATCTTGGAGGAACAGACCTGGGTTCCTGCCATTGCTTTTACAGCCTGGGTCTTTGAAACCCTCAAGAAACCAATTATTTCTGTCCCACTACTCCTGACATGTACCTCCCTAGAGGTAGTGATGAAAGGTTCCTTAGCAACAACCAGCTTCTCCCTTCAACCTAGAGTTATTCTCCTGGGGCCTTCAGAAAGGGTGGACCAGTCTGGGGCAGCTCTGGAAGGAGCCAGCCCCTCAGCCCAGCACCGCATGCCACACTTGAGAGGCACTAAGAGGTGGACAACAAACCCCCCCCTGTGCCCCCTTGATGGGCCTGGGACCCAAAGGTTAGTACCTTAAGGAGCAGGGACAACAAAATCAACCTGGTCTATTCTCTGGAGAAGAAAGTCCACTGCATTTTCCAATAATACCACCTTCTCCCACCTCTCCACTGCCTTCTGCTGGGAAGAAAAGAATTGAGATACAGATGCCTGAAATCAGACCAAGTTCCAAAAAGAAGAAGGTAGCAGGATGAGATAGGAAAATGGAAAATGGAGAGTTGTCAAATGAGTCTCTTTTTCTGACCAGAGCCTCTCCTGTGTGGACCCAAGACCAGGCCAGTGAAGTTTGATGTTTCCGAAAGGCCAAGAACTTGGAGGGCAGATCCCCTCACCAGAAGGCAAAATGAGATGTGCAGAGGTATCAGGAAAATGAGCATCCAGCTCCCTGAGAAATGGGCACCCAGGGGATAGAGAGAGGAGGACGGTTTGCCTGGCCCAGCAGAGGAGGGCAGCCCAGCAGGGTGTGTTTAACCACAGACCCTCTGACTGGCATGTGTGTATGTTTTGGGGGGTGGAGTGAGTAGGAGAGTACAATTTAGTGTTCTCCGATTTCCATGGTGTAAACACTTAAAGCCAGTTTCCAGCTCTCCCTGTGAAGTTACTGGACTATACACACTATCACCTCTCCCAAACCAGACTGCAAGAACTGGGACAGTCCCACTTTGCTCCAATGAGGCAACTCCAAGGTGGGAAATTTTTCACAGGATCGCCCAGGAAGGGAACTGCTGGGAGCCGAATACAGGACTCAGGTAGAAGAGACTTTTCGATCATTTTTCTGGTCTTTGGTTTCATACTCACTGATTGAATGAATTTGTTGGCCAAGATAAATGTTACTTTCCTGGCTTCATATTTGGATATGTGGGGTGAAAACTGCCAGTGTATTTAATTTATGGTGATAGAGGAACTTAGTCAAATCAGGATATTCCTGAGAAAGCTGGGGTGAAGCATTTCCTGAAGCTGACATTCCTGTTTTTAAGACCGGATTCTCTCCCGCCCTGATTATGAGCATAATATTTCTCTTCCTAGAATAATGAAAAAAATAGAAAATAAAATATAAACATAACCCATCTAGAAATAATCACAAGCATCACTAGAAATTTCTAGTCTTTTCTACTGAATTCCAATAGGTGTGATTTTTAAAAACAAATTTGTGATGATATTTTGCACAGTTTTGATTCCTGATTTTCCCTGTATATAATGATATTTTAGACAACCAATTATTTTTTTAAACTGGAAAAGTAATAAAATACTGATGGTAAAAAAATCCAAATGAACGTTGTAGACTTTGTGCTAAATGAAATAAGCCAGTCACAAAAGAAAACAAGTTCTGTATGATCCCACTTATTTGAGGTACTCAGTATAGGTAAATTCCTAGGACAGAAACTAAATGGTGGTTTCCAGGGGCTGAGGGGAAAGAGAAATGGGAACTGTTTCATGTATACGTTATTTAGGTTTTGCAAGATGAAGCGTTCTGGAGATGATGGTGGTAATGGCTATATCACAATCTGGATGCATATCAAGCCACTGAAAAGATTAAGATGGTAAGTTCCATGTTATATGTACTTGACCACAATTTATAAATGTATTAAATGCAGACGAAAATGGGAAAGAGAGAAACAAGATAAATAGATGCGACAGGGAACAGAGATACTTCATTGGTGCTTGTGAATAAAAGAGTGAATCAAACAAAAAGATCCAAGCATTTTTTAGTGAAATTATTTTATATTGAAAGTAAGCCTTCTGCTCACCTCCCAGTCCTCCTCCCCAAGGAGAGACAACCAGTCTCATCTACTTCGGGAGAGCTCATTATTTTTTGTTTGTTTTTAACTCAATAGAGACTTATTTACACATTCTTTGAAGTAAGAGCATTTAGAGATCCTGGTTTTCGCTGTCTCCCTCATATCCAGCTGTTGGAATAGCATTCAATTTGTATTTTTAAAGTTGAAATACTTGGGCCTCCTGGTAGCCTAGTCTCAGCGCTACGACCTCAAAGGCCCACCTCAACAGCCTGAGTTCCATCCCTGGCCAGGGAGGTAACCCACATATGGTGCAGCAGACCTCTCCTGTCTTGCCTGCTGCTCCCCTCACCAGTGTATTTCAGTAGATCCGTCTGTTCTGCTCCCCTCTCTGTCTCTGATGAATCCTCTTACCATCAAACCTCAGGCCTACATCCCAGTTCTTCGATGCAAAATAAACAAACCTTACAGTAAAGGAATAATTCTTTAGAAAAAAAATAATAAAGTTGATGTAACACTAGGAGATCTACTGTGATTACACAGATGTGTGACGTTCAATGAGAATTTTTCAGTGACCTTATTGAAGTATATTTCACATATTTTTGCCATAAATCCAGTCATTTAAAGTGTAGAACTTGATGATTTTAATATAGTCACGATGTTTTCCAACCAGCACCACAATCAGTTTTAGATGTTTGTGACTTCAAAAAGAAACCCCTTGACCCTTTTGCTATCTTCACACCCAATCCCCCCCACCCCATCCCCTGGCAACTGCTAATATACTTTCTCTCTCTATGAATGTGTCTGTTTGGAATAATTCGTATAAATGGACTCAAGCAATGTTGTGTCTGGCAGCTTTTTCTTAGTGTTGTGTTTTCAAGGGTCATGTTAGAGTTCGTATCAGTACCTCCTTTCTTTTCATGGCTGAATTATATTCCACTGTATGGAGAGACCACATTTTGAATCATCTACACATCCATTGATGTGGACATTCAATGAAGCGTTTAAGCCACTGGGTGACTCAGAGAACTGGGGGCACCTATTTCCTACTTTCCCGTGCCTTACGCATCAATCCACGCAGGTCTTTTGAAAAGAAATTGTTCTTGCTTCCCATGCTGCTCTGCTATGAGCACAGAACTCCTTTTAAAAAGCCTGCCTCTCGTAACTTAATTGGGCTCTCAGTCTGGCAAGGCATCTGATAGAATTTTCAGTCAAGTTGTATTTTATGCTCATTTGTTTCCTTTTCCCAAATATTTCAGTCAAACTCATGCAGCTGTGGAACCAGGAATTCCCACCTTCTTAGGGTCCTCGCAACTGGTCATTATTTGCTTTTGCTTAGGTTCTTTCTCTTGCTCTTGTGAAAGTTCCATTCCATGTCTCAAACACAACTGTGTTCAACTAAATTCCACTCTAAGATTTTTGCATTCCCCGTTCAGAAGATCTTAATCTTGCTAAATTGGTGGAGACATGGAGACTACTTGCATCCTGACTTTTCTAGTGGATGGCTGACTTCCTGTCAGTTCCCTCATAACATAATACTATTTGCTCTGGCCAGACATGCTTTGCACGGAAAGTCTCCCTCCATCCTTTGATTTACAATTTAAAAATGAGGAAGCTGAGGCCCAGAGAGGTGAAATAACTTTCTAAATAAAGTCACAGCCCCAAACCCATGTTTATAAAATGAGTCACTTTTGCTCTGGGCCTCTCACATTTACTTAGAGTAGTGAAAACTTGGATTGGGGGAAGGGAGGATCAAGAACCTTGTGATGAAAATTATGTACCCTCTTCCCAGGAAAATGCACTATTCACTGCATCTTAAAAGAAAATTCCAGTAGTGAGGGTGGGGAAGGAACAGTCCTGCAAGTCTCAGCTGGACTTGAAAACCAGGTTGATTGGGCCCAAGGGGAAAAATGTTCACTTATAAGTTTGTGTCACCAGGTGGCGCTCTCGGCCCTTAATGAAATCTGGGTCCCACTGCCAAGGTCTTCTAAGAGATAAAAATTGGCCCAAGCTTCATGGAACTCAAAGAATTTCAGAGATTTCTGGCTCAAACAATAACCCTCATCCACCAGGGGAGGAGGAGAGGCCCAGAGTTGCTACGCAGCTTCTCAAGGTCACATATCATAGACAAAGCGAGGACTCACCCAACTTATCCAAGTTCTGATATTTTCTGTAATGTAGCGCACAGTTCACAGACTCATTAAACAAAGCACAGCGGACACAGTACATTATTTTCTCATGGTGATTCAAGGATTGAGCTTTTATATATATGAACATTGTTCTTTGTTACCTGTGGGAACAAGAGGGTCTTATCCCCACATAAAAACGGCCTCATACTCCTGTTTCTTTGTTAATCCCTCCTATAGGTAAAGCACTGAGCACCGGTTTTTTTCCTCCTACCTGAAAGCTTGCTTATGCTTGTATGTGCCCTAGGAAAGTTAGTTTTTCCCTCTCTGAGGCTTGTTTCTAGGGGTTGAGTGGATTTCATGAGACATGAGCCAGTAAAATGCCAGCAGGCAATCGATGCTCAGTAATTGGTAACTAACAATGTAATTGCACTTTTTGCTCATGTCAGTTTGCTACTTTAATTTGATGCTTTATGTATGTTGTACCTCACAACTTAATAGAATTCTGTGAAAACAAGAATGCACAGACTCTGAATGAGAAAGTGTCTGTTTCTTCATGGATGTCGTGGCATTTATTTTGTGGTTTGGCAGTCCTGGCTCTCAGCTGGGTCTGAAAAGACAAGGCAGCCAGGTGGGGGCTTTTACAACACAGAGCACTTGTGGAAACAGTGGAGATAGAAGACTTGACTCATGGAAAAGTAAGATGCTTTCACATGAATCAACCTTAGATCTCTTTTTTTCAACATGTATTTCTGACCATTCCAACATAAAATAGCAGTGACATTGTATTTTTACTAATATGAGAGGTCCAAAAGGCAAAACTCCAAGAAATGTAAAATTTCACATTTCAGCATATATTTATTCATTGCCGAAGTTCTTTTAGAGACATACATACTTTAGTCACTCACACGCACTGGATATATACCCAGATTAGGATTATTGGATTATATGGTAGTTCCATTATTTTCAATTTTTTGAGAAACTGCCATATAGTTTTATAGTGATTGCACCATTTTACAATCCCATCAACAGTGAAATAAGTGGAATAACTTTTCTATATCCTTGCTAGCATTTGTTTACTGGGGTTACCCATCCTATTGAGTGTGACATGACACCTCTTTGTGGTTTTGATTTGCATTTCTCTAATGATTTGTGTTATTGAGTATTTTTTCAACAAGCTTTGTTTCCTTTAGTTCTTTGAAAATATTGCAAACAAATGATTTTAAGTCTTTGTCTAGTAAGTCCAATATCTGGACATCCTCAGAGAGTATTTATATTGATTGGTTGATTTTTGGGTTTTTTTTTTTTTTTCTGTGTATGGGTCATACTTTCTTCTTTGTATATCTCTTTTTTGTTGTTGTTGAAAAATGGACATTTTAATAATTTGTGATAACTTTAGAAATCAGATTCTCACTACTCCCAGGGGTGGTTGTTTTTGCTATTTGTTGTAGAGGTAGCTGTTTTCTGAGGAACTTCTCTGAACCAACTATGTAAAATGTAATCTTTGTCATGTGGCCACTAAAAGAACTGAAACGTTCTTTGCAAGTTGAGACACTTTCAAAACAGTGATTTTTAAGAGATCTTTACTCCACAATTTTCACTGATGTTCATTTATAAGTTTGTGTCATAAGTTTGTTCTCACTGAACATAGTTTAGAGACCTCTTATGGCATTTAAATCTAACTTCTCAGTATTCTGTAGCATGGATCCATCATATACCAGGTAACCCACCATTTGATGGACATTTGTTTCTTCTTTTTCTCTATTAAAAACTACAAAGCAATAGACATCCCATGTTTTGTGGACCTCATGAGATTTCCTAGAGGACATTCTAGAAGAGGCACTACTGGGTTAAAAACAAAACATGAATGTTTGAAAGTTCGATGGATAAACTGCTAAAGTGTCCTCCAAAAAAATCTATACTACTATGTATTCCTCCCAACAGTGTGTGAATTGAATTTCCTCCCAATGCCCCCCATCCCTGCCAATGCTGCATATTTCAGATTTAAATAAGAAGAGATGTTAAAGCCCACTTTCCTTTTAATCATGCCAGCTTGAAAATTATTATATGGGAAAATGATGGTATTTTGGGATATATTGGGCTAAATAGATCATTATTAAAATTAATCTCACTTGTTTCATTTAATCTTTTTAATATGGCTACTTGAAATTTTTTTTTGAAACTTGAAATGATTGTTGTATCTCACCTTTTATTTCTGTTGGATGGAGCTGTTCTGGAGTTAACCATCTCTATCCTACTCCTGAATATCCTACTGTTCCTTTTTATACTCAAGCACATTTATATTTACCCACATTTACCAAAATGTCTTGCTTTCCATGACTTCTTGAATCTCCATCCTTTACCCATGGAAGTTCTCCCAAAGGACTATTTTTTTCTGTATTATTTTTAAGCAGGATATGAGAACAGAAACTTAATCTAAGTCTGAAAGGGTGTTGGATGATAATTTGGCTAAGTGTAGAATTTTAGCTTGACATTTTCTCAGGTCTTGACATCAGTATATTTGTCATTTGTTAAGTATAGATCTTCCTCAACTTATGACTGGGTTATGATATTTTCAACTTTATAAAGTTGAATTGCTCCTCTTCTTTCTTCATGTCTAGCAGCAACAACTTCCCGTTCTTCTAAGTTCATATTACTTGGTATTTACCTCTGTGTCTCTGTGCATCCTTAAATCATGTGTTTATATTGCTTAATTCTCCTGTTTTCAGGATAATAGTTATGTCTTCAGCCATGCCTGCTGTTAGTTATGATGTCTGAAGCTGTGTTTGCTTTTTCAGCTGGATCTTTGTCTTTCTCCAACTCTAGAACATAGCTCAGTTTTTAATCTTTCTTATTTTCCCTTATTAAATCCATAGTGGGTCTTCTTATTCTATCTCTATGTCTCTCAACCTCTCTTTTATGTATTGCTTTGATTTTATAATCTTGGTGATTCATCCTGTAACTTCATCAGCTCTCTCTTCCAATTCACTAATTCTAACTTTAACTTCTTCTAGCCTGCTACATACCAATAGAGTTTTTATTTCAAATAACTTTTGTTGTTGTTATATTTATTTCATTGCTGTTTCCTTTTCCCTTAAAGTTCTCCTAATTATGGTTTCTACTCTATTTCTTAAATCACTTAAATATACTTTTTGACTAGTCTTCCTCACATTATTCCATTAGTTTCATGGAACAGTTCTATGGATAGTTCCCAAGTTTTTAATTAGATAGTTCCCAAGTTTTTAATTAAGGTACAGTCTTCTCACTCTCTTGACTGTGGAGGATTATTTTCTTGTTTCTTACTGCAATCCCATAGGGAGCCCCTTGATCTGAGAGGTTGTGGCAGTGACCCTGGTAAATCGTTTTGCATTTCCTCCTGCAAATGTGCCAAGGTTTCACTAGGCCAGAACTATTTTTTTCTGTTAATTTTCAGCTTGGGGTTCCTACATTAGGTGACTAGAGTTCATCTGGACTCCATATCCATATTTACCCATATTCAGATTCTGAGTTTTTATATAATACTTTTTTCTCCACCCAGAATTCCAGGTAAAGACATGATTCATTCCTTAACCCATTCCTAGGCCAGTAAGCAGAACTTTCATAGTCCTCTTCTCATGGAGGTGGCAACCCTACAAGGGTACTAACTATATGGTGAAGTTTGATGTCTAGCATTCTTCATTGCCCAGACGCAACTGCTCAAAGCCACTAGGACCTGTATTCAAGTTGATGCTCATCAAGGGCCGTGGCTGCGGCAGCTCATTAGATTAGCCACACTGGCAATGCATGTTTTCTTCTTCCTATTTTTTTTAAAGATTTGTTTATTCAAGCATACAAGAGCTGGGGTGTAGGCCGGAGGTGTGGGGGGTGAGAATTCACCAGAGACAGAGTGGGGAGCAGAACAGGCAGACTGACTGAAACACACTGCTGGAGAGCAGCGGGCGAGACAGGAGAGGTCTCCTGCACCATGTGGGAAGCTCCCTGGCCAGGGATCAAACTCATACTGCAGTGGCTTTGGATAGCTCTTAGTGCTGAGACTTAAACCTGGCACCACCAGGAGGCCCCCATGTTTTCTTATTTATGGAACCTGGTCATGTCCTTTTTCTTTACAAGCTTGGCTTTATATTTAATTTTTTTCTGTTCAATTTTTTCTAGTATTTTTGTGTTTTGAAGCAGAGGAATATCTGTATTAGCTCAGGGGTCCATGTGGCCGATCTGATTCTAAACTGGATTTTTTAATATCTGAGCTTTGTCTGAGTTTTCAAGCATAGAAGACTTTTCTTTGCCTGTATGTAAAGAATTGTTCCTTATGTTTGCTTTATTCCTTCTGCAGACTATTTTGGATATTTATTGCTGTGCTATGGAGGTACAACACTGACATAGACAACCTGTGGGAATTCTATATTCACTTAGAAAAGAGAGAGAAATTTAAGCTTACGTAAAAATAAACTTACTTTTTAAATTTACTACACTTTAAGTCATTTTGGGGATTACACTTACTTTTGGTGTATACTCTGACATTGGAGCCTAACTTCTACAGAAGGTACCATGCACTGTTCTTCTCAGGTACCCATGAGACCCACCCCCCCGCCTTGACTATTATTTTTATATCTCAATTCACCATTAAGGGAAGAAAGATGCTGCATTTCTGGAGTATCTTTGTTTCCTCTAGCTCAACTCCTCCCCCATGATAAAAAAGTACAAATAATTCCCCAAAGCATCAACATTCTTGTGTTTAAAACAACCAGTATCCCTCATTGGGTTCATCTGATGGCCAAACAGATTAAGCACCTCCCTGGTGGCTCAGGGTTTAAAGTCTCAGTACTATCAAGCTATCTCCAGTCATTGCAGCATGAGTTCAATCCCTGGCCAAGAAGCTAACCCCCACGGCACAGCAGACCTCTCCTGGGGAGGAGAGTTACTCCCCTTCAGCCCTAAGAAAACATGGCACTAGAGGGCTAGAGCTAGGCACAGCCTGAATGATGAGTTGATTAAGGCTGGGTTCCTGAGAGGTAATCTCTGTTTTGCTGGAGGTGTTGGGAAAGTGGTCTCCTTTCTACTGGGGTGCCAACCTGAATGAACATAGGCCTGAAGCTGCTGGTGGCTCTTAATGGTTATCTATCGCTGCCTGAGAAATCACTACAAACTTGGACACTTAAAACAACATACATCTATTATCTCACAGTTTCTGCAGATCAGGGGTTTGGGTGCAACGAACCTGGGTGCTCTGCTGTAGGGTTTCTCAAGAGATGGCAATTTAGGTATTGGCCAAGGCTGGGGTTTTGTCAGCTACATGGTGGAGCTGGGTGAGAGCACTGAATGGATGGGTACCTCTCTAGCTGATTCAAGCAGCATACCAAAAATGAAGAGTGACCCCTTTAATCACTTCCTGTGATGGTATAAGAGGCTGAAACAGGAAAAAAACACTTGTCCAAGGGTGTACCAGTAGAAGAGAGCGAGTCTTTAATAGGCTCCAGAAGTTTTACAGATCCTGGGATATGAGTGACTAGAAGGATACAGAGGACAAGGGAGGAGAATTAAGAGTGGAAAAGTGGGCCTCCCTGGTGGCGCAACGTGTTAAGTCTCAGCGCTATGAGGCTATCCACAGCCACTGCAGCATGAGTTTGATCCCCAGGAAGGGCGCCGACCCACATGGCGCAGCGACCTCTCCTGTCTCACCCGGTGCTCCCCTCAGCAGTAGATTTCAGTCAATCTGCTTGTTCTGCTCCCCACTCTGTCTCTGATGAATCCTCTCAAACCCCACACCTCTGGCCTACACCCCAGCTCTTGTATGCATAAATAAATAAATCTTAAAAAAAAAAAGTGGAAAATTACTGGAGTCCTGAGTCAGAAAGGAAAGGATGTCTTCAAAGTTTCTTCTCTTGCCTGCATACTGAGGCTGTGGCAGAGGTAATTGAGAAGGACCTCTGCCTAAGGCCTTCAGTAGAGACTCAGGAATGAAGGCACAAATATGGAGCAGAACATAACTGGTCAGAGAGGCCTGATCCTTCACAGCACCTCTCTCCATGATGCATGGGCTGTGCTCCAGGTCTGGTGGGGAAGATGTCTTCTCCCTACCGCCCTTGCCAGATAGAGCCTCTGTAATTACCTATGGGCAGGACTGAGAAAACACATGTAGGTTTTTTTAAAGGTTACCTTTTTTTTTTTTTTTAAGATTTATTTATTTAGGGCTTCCCTGGTGGCGCAGCGGTTAAGTGCTGCGCTGTGGAGCTGTCGGCAGCAGCGATGCGAGTTCGACGCCCGGCCGGGGAGAATCCCACATGGTGCGGCAGACCTCTCCTGCCTCGCCCACTGCTCTCCTCAGCAGTGTGTTTCCCTCCATCTGCCTGTTCTGCTCCCCGCTCTGTCTCTTTAAAAAAAAAGATTTATTTATTTATGCATCCAAGCTGGGGTACAGGCCAGAGGCGGGGCGGCAAGAGGGTTCAGCAGAGACAGAGTGGGGAGCAGAACAGGCAGATTGACAGAGATACACTGCTGAGGGATATAGCAGGCGAGGCAGGAGAGGTCTGCCGCACCATGTGGGAATCTCCGTGGCCGGGCGTCGAACTTGCATCGCCGCTGCGCCACCTCCACACTTAACCGCTGCGCCACCAGGGAGGCCCCCACATGTAGGTTTTTAACCAAGAGTCAGACACCTTATTCACCAAAGGCCTGACTGGGGCAGGGAGTGGGTGGTGGTTCACTTAAACTTCACTCTGGGGACAGGCTCCCGTTCCTCGCAGGATATGGGGCTGGGGCCTCTGAGCCTCCCTGGCTGTGAGCCTGGCCACCCTCAGCTCCTTGCCACCTGAGCCTCTCCACATGGCAGCTTTCTGCCCCAAAGCCTGCAAACTGAGAAGGGAGCAGAGAGCGTGTGCAGGCAAGATGCAAGTCACAATCTTATGTAACCTAATCGCAGCTGGGAGAGCCCATAAACATTGTTGTGTTTTCTTGGTTCGAAGAGGATTACTCAAGGGGAAGGGATTACACCAAGCTATGAATACTAGGAGGTGGGGATCAAGGGGCCTGTTTAGCAGCCTCCGACCACAAGGGTTATCTGGCAAGACACAGGGAGAGTCTATGGAGATGGAATCCGACCTAGAGGCAAACAAAGTTAAGAAATAGCAGTGAGACACATACTTGTGGTTACCAGAACCTCTGGGGCCAGACACTTCTGAAGTCAACCACACAGTGATGTCCCCGGCACCTGAGCTAATTACTTCTTTAAAAATTATGGTTTACCTTGGATTCTAGTCATTTGCAATTAAAAGGATCCTGACTGATACACAAATAATTGGGTCAAGTGCACTACAGCGGAGGATTATTGGTGCTCTGGTGGTGAGTGTAGTGTGGTAGCATGTCTAATAAGGTGTAAGCCCGTACTCCTAGTGCTGTAAACAAATAGTACCTCAATTTTAAAAATATGGTTTTAAAAATAATGATTTGGTCAGATTCTTTGCATTTCATGGGACAGAGATGTGCTGAGGTCACTCCAAGAATGTGGTGTTAGAGTCTCCCTGGTGGCTCAAGGGGTTAAGTCTCCGACTATGAAGCTACTGGCAGCCATTGCAGCACGAATTTGATCCCCGGCCAGGGAGCTTCCCACATGGCACAGCAGACCTCTCCTTTCTCACCCGCTGCTCCCCTCAGCAGTGTATTTCAGTCCATCAGTATGTTCTGCTCCTCACTCTCTTTCTGGTGAATCCTCTCACCACCCCAATACTTCTGGCCTACACCCCAGTTCTTGTATGCATAAATAAATAAATCTTAAAAAAAAAGAATGCGGTGTTCAAGAAAACAAGGAAAAAGGTGTTTGTTGATTGAAAGGATGCTGCTGGTCTGGCACTGAACATATGTGGTTCAGTTCTGAAGTTGGGAGCTTCTCCGTCTCTCAGGTGGGTGCCTGTTTTCCTCTGTGAACCTGTTCTGCTTCCTCACTGCCAATGGGCCATTTCTCCTCCACACTGTATATTCTTTTACCCATAACCCCCATTCCCTCCAATTTTCAGCCTGCATAAAACTCTTAATAGCCTCTTTGCACCCCCTGTGAGCCTTCTCCTTCCTGCACTAGCTCTGACCACTTACACCTTCTTATCTAATCTACTGGTGCAGATTCAAGCAGCCCTATCTCCTTGTGGAGCCAGGCCACCGTCACAGGTGGTTTGACCGGCCTGTGGGTTGGGGTCAAATGGGTCAGGGAGTGGACTCCTCAAGGTTTCCTGGGGGTAGGGGCATGGCAGGCATTCTGTGGTGTATCTTGTCTAAGATGCAGGGCAAGCCATTTTTCATAAACATGGTAAAGATTTTGGTTTGACTAGTCAATAATTTGAACAAACTCAAGTTTGAATGAATGAGGCTGCACTGAGTTTAGCATGATGGTAGATCTGATTTCTATTATAGCTCCTTTTTAATGAGCAGGTTATCTGCAACCACTAACGACTCTTTCTATTGCAAGTGGAGAATATCTAACTTCAACAGGCACAGGTCCAAAGTGGAATTTTCTAGCTCACGTATTTGCAGTCCCAAGGTAGGTCTTGCTTCATATTTGGCTCCATCCAGGCATCAGAGTCAACGTCAAGTTATGCTGGCTCTCTCTAGGAGCTACTTTCCTCTGTGTTGGCTTCATTCTCAGGCACCCTTTATATTCTGTGGCAAGATGGCCACCGGAGCTTCAAATAGACATGCTCTCTGGCAGCACTGGCTGGAAGAAAGATTTTCTCTTCCCAGTGCCTCCAAAGATCCCAGAACTCAGTCCCACCGACCCAGCTTGGTTACCTATGTGTCCCTGAGCCAATGGTTAGGCCAGGGAGATGCAGTGCTAGTGTCACTTACCTAGGCCATATGAACTGGGAGTGATAGGGGTGTTTCTCAAAGGAAGAGTGGGGTGCTATTAGTTGAAGAAAAAGAAATGGATGCTGTAAAAGCAATACTAGTGTCCACCTATATCCACCAGTCTCTCCATTTATGTTCTCCATTCCCTAAAATGATGTACTGTTTATGGAGCAATTCTGCATACAATCTCTGAGTCTATAAACACTTGCGCTGGTAACTTCTAGAATTTGCTTTCTTAAAATTCAATCAAGTGAGAGTCAACAAGATTAACTTTTTTTTTTTTAATCCAAAAGGGTCGATTTCTAAGAAAACGGAAAGGAAAGGAATCTGCACAGACACAAGCAGGCAGAAAGAGTTGCCCCTGAAAGGGACAGGTTTGTAAAAAGAGTTGCCTACATAGACACAGGCAGGCAGTCTTGGACAAGAGCTGCCAAAAAACTGTTTTAAAGTGAATTCAATGCTGTATCATTTAGTACATTCAAATGTTGTGCAACCTTCACTTTAATCTAGTTCCAAAGCATTTCATCACTATGAAATAAACCTCAGGCCCATTAAGCAGCTCCTCATTCCCTCTTTTTCCTGCTTCTGGTGATCACCAAATGCTTTCTATGTCTACAGACTTGTTCTGCATAGTCTGTTCTGCAGACTTGTCTATTTACTTGTTCTGCATAGTTGACGTATATGGAGTCATAAAACACATGGGATTTTTGTGTCTGGCTTTCCTTTAGCACAATGTTTTTAAGGTTTATCTATGTTGTAGTAGGTATCAAAATGCATTTCTTTTTATGGGCCAACTAATAAGCTACTCCATGTGTATACTAGAACATGCTTTTTTTTATGCCTAATTATGGTAAAATACATATAACATGAAATTTACCGTCTTAGTCCCCCCACTTTTTAAAAGATTTATTTATTGATGTATATAAGAGCTGGAGTGTAGGCCAGAGGTATTGGCGGGGTGGGGGGGCAGGGGGTGAGAGGATTCACCAGAGACAGAGTGGGGAGCAGAACAGGCAGACTGACTGAAATTCACTGCTGAGAGGAGCCGTGGGCGAGACAGGAAAGGTCTGCTGCACCATGTGGGAAGCTCCCTAGGCAGGGATCAAACTCATGTTGCAGTGGCCCATCAATAGCTTCAGAGGCTGAGATTTAACCCCTTGCACCACCAGGGAGGTCCCATCTTATCCCTTTTTTAAGTGCACATTTCTATGGCATTAAGTACATTCACACTGTTATACAATCTCTAGCACTTTTCATCTTGCAAAACTGAGACTCTATACTCTTTAAACAGCAAATTCTCTTCTGCTCCCAGCCCGTGGAAACCACTTGTCTACTTTTTGTCTCTATGAATTGTTCTACTCTCCCCACCCCATATAAGCAGAATCATACAGTACTTGTCTATTGTGACTAATTTCACTTAGCAAGTGTCTGCAAGTTTCTTCCATGTTGTGGCATGTGACAGGAGTTTTTTTTTTTTTTTAGAGATTTATTTATTTATGCATACAAGCTGGGGGTACAGGCCAGAGGCATGAGGTGGCGAAAGGATTCACCAGAGACAGAGTGGGGAGCACCACAGGCAGATTGACAGAAATACACTGCTGAGGGGAGCAGTGGGCAAGAGAGGAGAGGTCTGCCGTGCCATGTGGGAATCTCCTTGGCCGGGCATGGAACTTGCATCGCGGACAGCTCCACAGTGCAGCGCTTACCTGCTGCGCCACCAGGGAGGTCCGACAGTTGTTCTTTATTTAAGGCAGAGTAATATTCCTATTCCATTGAATGTATATGTTACATTTCTTTTATCCACTCATCAGTTGATAGACACTTGGGCTGTTTCTGTCTCTTGGCTTTGGGAATAATGCTGCTATACATATGACATACAAATATCTCTTTGAAACCTTGCTATTATTTCTTCTGGCTATACATCCATAAGTGGGATTGTTGGATCATATGATTCTATTTTTAACTTTTTGAGATACTAGGATTTGCTTGTTTTCTATATTATTTTTTTGGTCTAGCTCTTTCTTTAAAATACTTATGCAAAAGATGCCAGTGAGAATTGTAAAGGGTTTCCAAAACGCTTTGAAATTCTCATTAAGGAGAAGCAAAAACCTCAATATGGAAAACCACACCAATGGAATCCTGAAGGCCACTTAGAGGTGAATTTCCAGAACAACATCTTAGTCCAATGCTTAGTCACCAGCCAAGGCCAGGGTCTCCTGGAGTTACAAACCCAAGTCATCACATGGCCTCAGCAGCAGTCACATGGCCTCAGCAACAGTTGCTGAACTCAAGACATGGCCACAGGGTGGAGCCTTATTTTATCCAGGCCTCTTAGGAAGCACTTTCTCTCACAGAAGCACAAGGGATAGAACTGGAATGAAGCCATTCCACTGACTAACCACATCTGTGCATTCCCTTCCCTCATTCAACACACAAAACAGCCTGTGGTTTTACAGTCTTATTCATTCAGTGTACCTACAGAAGTTCCATCTAGACACACGCACCTACAAATTACCATCCAGAAAGGCAAGAAGACCATAGATGTGTAACAATAAATATAAAATTTCTTTCTCTTATTTTTTAAATTGCTTTCTCCACTCCTAGAATATATGAAAGTACTCTGAGTAGTACGTATTGAATATTTATATGCCACATGCTTCCCTAAACTCGTTCAGAGCTGGATCCTTACCTGGATTTTTAGGGCACTTCTGGTTTCTGGTGAATACGTGGCTTTCCACAGACATTGGCAGGAGCACGTGGCCCTCCCCTGTGATGAGCGGACAGGCTCTCCTAGGTGTGTTGCCTCTGTCCAGGCCTGTTCCTGCCTCCTCAGAGATCTCTCATCACAGACAGAGAAGTAACTTCTCTTCTCAGGTGGCTTTTGGCTTTTGGCAAGTCCCAGAGGCTTGCTAACTTCAGTTTCCTCATCTGTCAAAGGAGGAGTAAATGAGAATCAGTCTTAACGTCTAACAACGAATGCAGGATTAAATAATTCACAATACTGTTGTATCAGGTAGGAGTTTCAAAACAGTTCTCTAGGAATGCTTTTAACATTGGACAATGTTCAAAAGAGAATATTACATGAAGCTAATGGAGTATATAGTATGTATTCCTATGTGGCTCATATAGTCTACACGTATTGTTAGAGAGATGAAAATAAATTTTGTGGATAAAAACATTTAAAAAAATTTATTTTATTTATTTATGCATACAAGAGCTGGGGTGTAGGCCAGAGGTGCGGGGGAAGGTAGGGGGAGTGAGAGAATTCCCCAGAGACAGAGTGGGGAGCAGAAAAGGCAGATTGACTGAAATCCACTGCTGAAGGGAGCAGTGGGTGAGACAGGAGAGGTCTGCTACACCATGTGGGTCACCTCCCCGGGATCGAACTCATGCTGCAGTAGCTGCCAATAGCTTCATAGTGCTGAGACTTAACCCCTTACGCCACCAGGGAGGCCCCCCAATAGAAATATTTAAAAGCAAATGAGGAGGTATATACCTAGTTGATCATTAGGTTCCCTTTGGCTTAAACATCTACCAGCCAAGGAGGCCACATCCACTTTGGAATTTGATAACCCAAACTTGAACCTGAATGTCCTTTGACCAAGTAACTCCCTCCTAGGATTTTATCTCAAGGTGAAAACAAGCCACCAACCAAGAAAGCACATGAGGCTATATGCCAAAGGATACACTCGCAGAGGTGTTTCTAGAGCATAAAGTGAGAACACTTTAAATGCTCCCAAATGGGGGTTCCTGTTCGTAAACAAGCAACAATCCACACAACAGACTGCTGTGTGGCCATTAGGAATCTTGCTGTGTCAATTATTTATAGACATGAGGGGAGGAAGTGAAGAAAGGCAAATGATCCCACAGCATCAATGTATAATTTGAGTCAATTCATACTGAATACATATTTTGCATGTATACATATTCACATTTATGTACAGAGAAGGAAGTCTGGAAGGAATACAGCAAGATGTTCATGACTTTTGGGTGGCAGGATTACATTAAAGGCCTTTGATTAGTTAATTAACTTTATGTTTATTTATACTTCTGAGTTTTTACAGAATGAATATGTAATACTAGCAATAGCTGCCTGCATGGAGGTACATGAAGCAAATCATACGTGTTTCATTTAATCCTTACAGTGATCATGAGAGGGGGCTTGGTAAACCTGTTTTAGAGAGGGGGAAACTGAGGCTCAGGATAAGTTATCCTTAATGAGTTTCCTTTGCCATTGTGACAAATCATCACATATGTATTGGCTTACAACCACACAGATTTATTATCTTACTGTTCTGGAGGTCAGAATCTGAAGGGCGTTTCACTGGGCTAAAATCACGATGTCAGTAGGGCTGTGTTCATTCTGGAGGCCCTGGAGAATCACTGGACCCACCCAAGTAATCAGGATAATTTCTTGATTTTTAAGGTCAACTGCTTAGCAACCTTAACTCTACCTGTAACCTTAATTTGCCTTTGCCACTTAATATAATTTTTACATTTTTTCTTTTACAAATTTTTACATTTTCACAGATTCTGGAGATTAGGATGTAGACATCTTTGAGAGGCAAGTCTTCTGCTTGAAACCCTCACCCTAGGTTTCATAGGTAGTAGGTGATAGATCTGGATAGATTTGAACTCATTCTGACTCTCATACCCAGGCCCTTAGATCATGCTCTGTGGGTGATCATTTGTGTACTGAAGAAATTAAAAAATCTGTTATATGTTAAAAAAAAATTCCTTTCCTGTTCTTTAGCCTTATTCAGCCTGATTGCTATGTCATCCATCTATCCCATTGTAGCAAAACTGGTCTACTCTCTGACCTAAGCCCAGCACCCTAAAGCCCCAATCTTAGGTCCTCATATTGTCTCTTAATCTTGTGTCAGCCTTCCTGGGATTGTCACTCTGAGAAGCTGATGACAAGATGGAACTAGTTGTACAAGGAATTAGTGAAAATGACATGACAGAAAACGGGAGGGAATGGGGAGAAAGGCAGGAAATGCTTTCTGACCCCAAGTGCAGGAGAGAGGGAAGGAAGCACCTTGGCCTTGATGTAGTTCCAAGGAAGCAGGCCAGCTCACCCTCACTACGAGGGGCTCTGAGTCTTCCAGCGCCTGGCCTGCCTTAATATCCCTGCAGGGCATCAGTGACTAGGGGCAGCCTGCTAACTTATGGCCTTGGCCTAAAAGTAGCTGGGCTTAGATGAATGGGACTAAGCACATGCTCCATGGAAGTTTAGGGCATGGGGACGACTTCATGACGTGCTCACTGGGTGCAAATGCTTACTGTGCTTTGGCTCCTGGGAAGGTGGCATTTTTCTCCTTATTTTATAGATCAGGTACCGGAGGCTCATGGAATGAGGAAGATGGGCTCGAAGAAAGGAGGACTGAAGGTGGTGGTCAAGGAAAGTGACACGGAGTCATTACTGGGGTGGCAGGGTAAACAGAGGAGTACCTGTTGGAGGGGCATTAAGGAGGTCAATTTACAGGTCAGGGGATTGTTTGCTTGTTAGGTTAGGGAAAGGGCAAGAATGGTAGCCAGGAGCAGAGATACCTGGAATTTCTTTCCATCTTTCCCAATAGGCTTTGCACCACCACCTGTCTTCTACCTGCATCATTCTTGCCCCAGGCTGCGGGTGGTTCTTCTTGAAGTCATGCAGGTAGCTGCAGGTTGTTCTCTGTGGCTGGAAGTCACCCTGGGCCTGATGTTTATCACTGTAATTTAAAATTACAAACATTTTACTAATGTCTCTGCTGCTAGACTCTAAGTTCCTTGGGGGTAAGGGAATATTTTTCCTTTTGCTAAGAGGTTCTCTAAAGTGCAGTTTGAGAACAAATGAAAAAAGCCAATAATCTTATCAGAGCTTGGGGATTGAAGGCTTTGCTTCCAGTCTGGACTGAATTAGACCTTCAAACAGCTGTGATTCGGCCTAGCAAGTCCTTACCTAATAAAACTTTCCTGAAACTTTGCACCAAATATTTAAATATGTAAGGATGCTCATTTCAGTGATATTTGTAAAAGGACAAAGCAACCAAATAGCCCAAATGTCCAACATCAAGAGGTTTGTTGAATTAATTGTGGTGCATCTAAAGTAGGACAAGCCATTAAAACAGTAAAGATCTATTTTTCATATGGCTATTTTATAGCAGCAGTTTAATTTTTTTCCTTAATTTTCCTTTTGTGAATAGACAGAACAAAATTATCTGTATACTCATAGTTTTAATGTTGTGAAGACATACCCCAAATTCTTACCCTTGTTTATATCCATAGTAGAATAGAAAAAAAAAACAAACATTTATTTCTTTGGGTTTCTTTTTTCTCTGAACTTTCTATAATGAACTTATATTATTTCCTAATAAGAAATGAAAACAACAGAGAAATTGCCCCTGTCCCTCACCACACCCCATGGGGTGTGGGGCTGGGTGGGGAATGGGGTTATCATTGGTCAAAGGCTGTTCCAAAATGAAGTCAGATAAGGGCTATTAAATAGTGCTTATTCTATTCAGAAAAAAAAAAAAAAAGCATTCGGTGACCACAGTGAGAGCAGTTTTGCCTAGAGGTGACCTGCTTGTGTGCAAAATAGGAATGATAATTATAGTTTTTTAAAAAGTCATTTCCCAGAAATCTTGTGAGGATCAAGTAGGGGGAGAGGCGGTAGGCACATGTGCAAATATGTTTTTCAGTTGAGAAAAATGTTCAAAAGTTCATGCAGGTCTTCTAATCAGCAGTCACCAAAAAGCACGCACAAAAATATGGGGAAATAAGGGCAGCGGCTTATTTTAAGAAGTGCAGTAGAAGGGCAAGGCCTTCCCATATCTGAGTTTCAAAGTGGGGCAAAGAATCATGCAAAAAGGAAAAAAAAAATCAAGGGCAGCTCAATTGCATTTCTTGAAACTATGGCCCTGCCAATCGTGCCAGTTCCTGGTAACTCAGCAAACTTGGGCGGCCAGTGCAAAAAAAAAAACCAAAACAACAAAAAAACCAAACAATAAAATTAACAGGCAGCTAGTAATCAGAGACACTCTAGGGGAGAGGGCAGGAGAGGGATCAAAACAGGGGTGGCAAGAGCACAAGGACTATGGTGATAGTGCCCGGGTGAATCGGTGGTGGCAATTTTATGGGGACTACAACTGAAAGGAGACAGCATGCACTGTATAAAAAGGAAGAATGATGTGAAATAGAAATAAAATAAATAAATAAATAAAACCAACAAAGCAACCCTCAATGCTTTGACCCCGGGGCGCCAGGCGCCCCGCGCTACTGCGTTTGACCAATCAGAGAGTAGAATGGAGCCGGTGGTTGGTGGGGGGTAGCGAACCCTGCCAGAGATTGGGGCTGGGGCGGGCTCGCGGCGGAGGCTTGGGCGCGTGCGCTTTTCAGACCGCTGGGCGGGTGCCGCCTGCGACCAGTTATAAGGCTCGGAGTCAGTGCTGTCGGCCTGCGCCTAGTCTCCCAGCTGCTCTCTCGCCTGCCCGCCTCGCTCAGGCCCGCGATGCCGGTGGATCTCAGCAAGTGGACCGGGCCCTTGTCCCTGCAGGAAGTGGACGAGCGGCCGCAGCATTCACTGCAGGTCAAATACGCCGGAGCGGAGATCAGCGAATTGGGCAAAGTGCTGACGCCCACCCAGGTACCCGCGAGTAGCGGGGGTGCAGCTGGCCGAGGTTGGGAGGCTTGCAGGCCAGCGGAGCGGCCCTTCTGGCCCGCGCTAGTCTGATCCACCGAGGGAAGGAGGGGTCTTGATGCTCTAGGCGCCAGCCAGCGGATACTGGCCGGAACGGCACGTGGAGGGCGGGATCGGTCTGCTGGAGACATCAGTTGACTTTCTCAGGACGCCATGGCGTAGGCAGGGGCCTAGGCCTGGAAACTGCCGGTACCATCGGGGACGGGGCTGCGGAGAGGCTCCAGCCCGGGAAGAGTAGGCCATGGCTCCCCCCTCTCTCTCAGCACGTCCCTCCCCTTCTCAGGATTTTAGGCCTCACTTTGGGGATCAGAAGCCCTGCTGAGGGCATATAACATATTATGTAACTGGTGATCAGCGGTGCCCAGAGTTTCCTCCTTTGTCTTAGAGGCCTAGAAGCCCGCAAAGGTAAGAGCGTTTACAGCAGAAGTCTCGTGGGAAACGGCTTTGATTTACCGTTTGGCCCCTGATGCCCAGGGCTCAGCCATGTCCGCTCCTGGTGCTAAAAGGCAGGATACTACAAGTTCGACGCCATTGCAAGTTGGCGTTGAAGCATCAGTGTGAATAAATTGCTGTGACATTTATTGTTTTGGATGTTTAAATGTAAAGTGCCTGTCTTCCAGTCCTTCCTTTCCTGGATTCACTGACCACCTTGGCTTTCTTATTTTCTGTGCAGTTTTAAATGTCCAGGTTAATTCAGATTTCACCTTAGCAGGTTTCAGGTAATTTTTTCCTCACCAAATCTAGAGACCTGGTCAATCTCGACACTGTCAGCTTATAGTTGAGGGGCTTGAAATCCTGACCTACACCTCTTTCTGTTAATAACTTGCTAGGATACTAGCCCTATGATGTTGTTAGGACTAAAATAAACATTAAATATTAACTGGCTCCTAGATAAGTTCATATGACTTATTAATAATACAATTTTGTTAATAATCTACTCTTGTTTCACCTTTGAGGAATCTGAGGTTAAAGGAAAGATGGTTTTCTCAGTATTTTTGACATTTTAACTCCAAATTGGTTTCTTCCTACAGGTTAAGAACCGCCCCACCAGCATTGCTTGGGATGGCGCTGATCCAGGTAAACTGTACACCTTGGCCATGACGGACCCGGATGCTCCTAGCAGGAAGGACCCTAAATACAGGTCAGTTGGGGGAAGATGGGGAAAGGCAGGATCCAAATAGGACCAGGTGCCTCTTGTAAGCCCCTCACTAGACATGCTGTGCTAGGAGCAGTAGATCTGGTTCCAAGTGTTCACACCCATGCTGAAGCCAGAGTGTGCTCTTCTGGCCCCTGCAGCCCCAGATCAGGACTCTATAAGGAGTACCTGAGAGCCAGATCTGCTTCACGTCCATTACTGTTCCGTCCCAAGAGCTAAGAATAATTTTTTACCATTCTTAAATGATTGGGGGGAAATTTAAAAAATACTTGGTGACATGTAAAAATTACATGAAATTCATATTTTAGGGTCCCTAGAAATGGAAGTTTTATTGAAACATAGCCATGATAATGTGTCTTATCTATGGCTGTTTTCATGCTGTAGCGCAGATTGAGTATCTGAGACAGTATGATCTGCAAAACGTAGAACATTTACTCGATGGCCCTTCACAGACCGGGTTTGCTGACCCCTCCCTACAGACTCTCAGAGGGGGAGAGGGGCTGAGTTCTCTAGTCTGCAGATACATGAGGTCTGTGCTGACCACGAAGGCTGGACTTCTCATCTTGTCCATCACTGTGTCCTGGAATGGAGCATCTGCTCCGTGCACTTTTGCTGGTTATGCAGTTAGGGTGCTACTTTGCTGTGGGGCTTATGGTCCTGTGTTCCTCCGTGCAGGGAATGGCACCATTTCCTGGTGGTCAACATGAAAGGCAATGATATCAGCAGTGGCACAGTCCTCTCTGACTATGTGGGCTCCGGGCCTCCCAAGGGCACAGGTCAGTAGAGGCTGCTTTTAAGGGAAGGAAGGGTGGGAGCCTGGATGCATATTTAGGATTGGTCTCAAGTGCTGCACTTTTTAGTCTGCTGTCCTAGAGCTTTCTTCTTTTATTGTGATGAGTGTCTTTACCCAGGTGCAGAGTTCAGGCAGCTCAGTTTACCTCTAAACCAGTTGCCTGCCAGACAGATGCCAGCATCTTGGGGTCTGGTGAGATGGGCCCTGCTAGCATTGCCCATCAGCCTCTAGGCCTTGGTGAGCAGGAAGTTGGTAAGAAGATACCAAGGAGGCAATGTTGCAGAATTTTTGGGGAATAGCTTCCTAGGGGAGCTGCCCATGGGCTAAACAAGTTCCACGGTCAGTCTTTGCCATGTATTGTCTTTGAGTTTCTAGTTCCCATGAGGGATCTCACAAATGATCATAGTTTCCAAATGAATTATTAAAAATTAAAAATTGGCTTCTTTGGAGTTGTAACCTCTTTCTCTCAAAAATCTAGTGTGGTATCTTGAAAAGATTTGGAAGGTTTCAAGAACCATGTGAAGATATGTGTACACACATTATATTTTGGTAATGTTCTATTATAAAGAGAGAGAAAGAGTATTACACTGACATGCTCCAAGTTGGATAAGTGCTGTGTAGGTGAATGGTGGGAGATGGGGTGCTGGAACACAGAAGTGATG
This sequence comes from Scalopus aquaticus, assembly GCA_004024925.1. Classification (NCBI taxonomy): domain Eukaryota; kingdom Metazoa; phylum Chordata; class Mammalia; order Eulipotyphla; family Talpidae; genus Scalopus; species Scalopus aquaticus. The sequence goes on from PVIJ01008546.1 coordinate 24,201, forward strand.
TTGAATGGAGCATGGCAGGATGGTCGCTTTTGTAGACATTGTTCAGCCATGAGTCACTCTAAAACGGGACAACAAGTTCCCTGAAAGGAAAGTTGCCCTTGGGTTCATGTTTTATCTGTATGCCCCGAAGCGTCATCTGACTTTTAGGCCTTGGATGCATTCATAAGAGGAAGATAAAGGTACATCTTTCCCAGCAATCTGTTCAGTACTCTGGGGCAGTCATAAAGTTAGGCAATTTAATTATGGGACATATACACATGAGAATAAAGCAGTTCTCTCAAGTAGTAGCTGCGTGTTCTCATTAACTAAAAAAGCCTTTGTGACTCCGTTTTTTTGCCTTTTGCTTTTTGTTTTACATGTGCTTTTCCTTGTTTTCATTTTTCCCTTTATTCTTTAGTAAGGTGTAACCAACATATAAGGGTTCAGTTGGTGACTGTTGACTGATGCATACACCCATGTATGCACCACTGAAAATAAAATGTAGGATATTTCCATCACTCGTGAGGTTCTCATGTGGCCTTTGAGCGAACCATTTTCTGACTCCTTTTTCCTTAGATTGCTTTTGCTGTTCTTGTATTTATCTACATGGCACCACTCAGTGTACATTTGTTTTTGGTGACTCTTCTCTTTCACTGAAGATGCAGTTTGTATCAGCAGTTCATTCCTTTTCAGTTGCTGGGTGCTCCTCCATTTTGTGACTAGACCACAGTGCGTAGGGCCATTTTCCTGGACATACGGGTGGTTCTCAGTGTTTGAGTATTATAAATAGAGCTGTTGTATTCATTCGCGTCACTTCGTGGGCATGTGTTTCCATTTTTCTTGGATAAATACCTAGGAGTAGAATTGTCAGGTCATAGAAATTGCCCAAGCGTTCTCCAAAATGGTTAAAAAATTTTATACTCTAATCAGCTGTTTATGAAAGTTTCAGTCAAGCCACATAAGATCCATCCAAACCAGTACCATGACTCATCATTATTGTAGCACGTCACAAGAGTTCCTTCTTTTTTAAGGTGGAATTATATTCCATTGGTATATATACTACATTTTGTTTTTCTAGTCTTCACCTCTTGGCTGTTGTGAATAATGCCGCAATAAATACTTGTGTGCAAAAAATAAAATATGGTTAAAAAAAAATAGTTCATGGCACTTTTTTGTGCCCAGTATTTAACTGGAGCTTGTAAAAAGCTGTAGTTAACAGGGCACTTGCTGGCTGGTTTGAAATATTCTTTGCTTAGTTGGTTAAAGTGAGTTTGAACCATTTCTTTTTTTTTTTAAGCTAGTCGTCTTAGGGAAGGAGGTTTTGGAGGTAAAAAGATAATGTTCTCCTTTAGCCTTTAGCTAGTCAGTGATTTGCTTTGTCTTTATCCAGTTCTCATATATTTTTTATCACCTGTGTTCTAGTAGGTTCTGGGGTGAAAGTGGTCCACAGGACAAGCACTATATGCTTTGTGGAGCTCTAGTGGTATTTCTAGTGAGGAGATTAAATAAGAATGTAGGAATTTTAGACAATAGTTTTACTGTGACAGAAGTAAATGGGCATCCTGACAGGAGTGGTGGAAAATGACTGGCAATAGAGTCCTATGAATTTGGACTGAAATTTTGGAGTGGGTGGCATTAGGAGCCGTGATCCGCAGAAGGGGTGGGCAAGGGCAGACCCTCCGCCTCGCAGGTGCCCTCTGCAGGTGTGGAGAGCCAGTGGATGGTTTTCAGCGTGTGAGGGAACTGACTCATTCTTCCTTTCTTGGTCATCTCCAGGGTTCTCTTGTAAAGGGGTGGTCTGGGCCCCTCCAAGTTCACCTTCTATGAAAATGGATAATGTGTCTATTTCAGACGCCTGGCCGTGTGTACACCTTCACTCTTGCTCCTTTCTCCCTTCAGGCCTTCACAGATACGTCTGGCTGGTTTATGCCCAGGATGGGCCGCTGAAGTGTGACGAGCCCATTCTCAGCAATAGATCTGGAGACCATCGTGGCAATTTTAAGGTGGCAGCTTTCCGCAAGAAGTACCAGCTTGGGCCCCCAATAGCTGGCACATGTTACCAAGCTGAATGGGATGACTATGTCCCCAAACTCTATGAGCAGCTGTCTGGGAAGTAGGGGGACACTAGGAGAGGGAAACAGTCGCTGAAGCCCCAGTGTTCTCAAGTTCAGTGATGCATGTAGATTCTCCTCTCCCCTGCCCCCCTTCTATCTAACAGGTGGACCTGAGCAGTCTGATAGTGGTTTAGGGTGAGTACCTTTTGCTTACCTTTTATAATTCTAGAGGGGGTCATTCACCAGATTTATGTTTTGATCTAATTTAGACTCCATTTGGGGGAATAGTTTGGAGCTGTGATGGGGTCATAAAATTGTTACTAAAAGAATAGTAACCCAGATGTAAAGAAGAGAAAATTCAGCAGCTCTAGAATAGTGGAGCAACCTATCAAAGAATTCTCTAAAGGAGGTTAAAAAAACAGAAAGATTTCTTGCCTCTGCCCTTGTGAGCCCAAGTCCAGGACGGTGTGAGATGACAACGTGTTTTCATGGCGCCCTCTTTCCTGAAGACAACCAGCAGCTGCCATGCCTGCTAACCGCCAACACGCTACATCTCAGGCTGGTTACTAGGTGTCAGCTTCTCATGTGGCTTCTTAGAGCAGTACTGGAAAAAGCAATAGGGAGAGTGGCTTTGACATCATCTAGATGAGCTGCGGGGCTGAGTGAGAGGTTATGCCTGTTAAACTGACCACTGTCCATTGGTCTAAGAAAAGCCGATTTGGGATTGCTCAATGTTATGTTAATTCTGCTATTTGCTTATAGTTGAATAAAAATAAAAATATTATTTGGCTGAAACAGGCTTCTAGATATTTTGCTCTTTTGGGCATGGGGTTTCATCATGGTGGGAAGTCAAAAGATGAACTCTCAGGGTGAGTAGCCCATTTCTCTTGACTGGCAGTAATGATTGGGACTTGAATCGGGCATCCCACAGAAGGCCCACACTTATGTCATTAAGCTACAGCAGGGGCAACCATTCAGCCCTTACCCTTGGTAAGTGGTCCTTTTTGACCCAAGAATAAAGATCCTTGAACACCTTGCTCAAGGTATAGTTGTGCAAAGACACCAGAACAATGACTAAGAAGTAGCTCAGGCCTCCTTACCTTTCTTTTTCCTATTCATATGAATCATCATTAAGGGGGGAGTTTCAAGGAGAGGAAGGTTCTGAAGGTTCAGAATCACTCACCTGGTCTATGGTGGAGAAGAAATGCTGAATTCAGCCTGCGGGTACTAAGCCAGGCTGGTCTCTCCCCGACCTTTCGCTGCAATACTTCCTTCTCTGACATGTTGCTACGTGTAATCTCTAGAGGTGGTTAGGTAGAAAGTACATTTTTTTTTAATCTTTAAAATTCATTTAAAAATAATATTTTGTAGGATGAAAGTGATAAAGAAAACATTTACCCTTTGGCCTTAAAAATAAAGTGAAAAGTCACATATGCACTTGGTTAGACAAGTTAACCAGAATAGAGAGAAAATGCCTTTCACCTTCCTGGCTCCTCAGCAGTGGATGTTAGTTTCCTTGAGTTCTTTCGGGAGAAATTCTAAACATCCAAATGAGTACATTATCTATTAGCCTTTAAAAATTAAAAAGTCTTGTTATACACGCTAGTAGACATCGTCTACTCTTTTTCCCGGCTGATGTAGCTGTGTGCAATAAATCTGCAGTTAAAAGCTCACCACAAATCAAGTTATTTTGAATAAATCCTCAATTTTATGGATGTTCCATAAATAACACGTCTAGTCTCCTACTGTGATTAGATTATTTCTGGTTATTTGCTATTATTAAACTACTTCAGCAAGTATTTTTCCTTATGTATAAAATGCTTTTGCAAGTAATTTAAAGGGCTAAATTCCTAGCATTGAAATAATCAGGTCAAAGGGTACATACGTTTTCATTTTTTTTAAACAAGAGTTGTTTGGATTCCTGATTTTATTTATTATGTATATGTGTGTATATATATATATATATATATATATATATATATTACATATATACAAAGTTTATTGTATCACTTTCTATTGGGGCAGCACATTTTCTATTCTGATACTGACAAATCACCTTCCCAAAAAATTTACACTGATTATATTTTTGTCAATATGAAATTTCCTGTTTACAAAAAAATGAAAAAAAATGCCTTTCCCCTTATCCTTACAAGTATTCTCAAGCTTTAAACATACTGAGAATTTGTTATTTAAGTATATATTTGAAATAATTTGCTCTTTGTATAAATTTGTTTTCCTTGGGATTTTTTACCTTGCTAGCCACTACTTTTTCTCATCAGTCTGAAGATCAATGAAGAATTCTAAGTTAACTTCCCTGCCTAAAACAAGTATAAACTCAAATGATTCAGGGAAAGGTCAACAGCACAACCAAAAAACAGGTGCATAAAAGAAGACAGATTTGTAATTTTAGAAACAAGGGGACACCATGTTTCACCTATTGAAGTGGAAGGTGACGGGAACCTGGCCAGACGCGCCCAGGTAGGAAGTTGACAATCCTGCTTCTGAACCCAGTGCTCTGGCCTCAAAGCCCAGTTCATAACCGCCGTGCTCACTTGCACACTAATTCCCTTTGAGGCTCAGCCACCTCGTGGAAAAGGTATGTGTGTGGGGGGTGATCAACAAACTGTCTCATTTACCTCACAAGACCAAAATGATCTTTTGTTGACAATGAGGTGAATTAATATGTGTAAATTATTGACTTGTCTTTATTATATAGGAACAGTCTCTACAAACAGCCTGCTTCCTCCCGGGCCGTTTCCTGGCTACACTTTTACAAGTGTACCTCTAAATGTTTAGGGTGAAGAGACATGAGTCTCTGCTTAATCACACTGTAGCTTCAGTAGCCCTGTGGATGCCCAATATTTCTGACACAGCCCTGGAACCATGGGAACTGCTTATCATTCTGTCTCGTGGCAGAATATACACTGAACAAACATGGCAACTACTCTGGAAGCATAAGATTAAACCCTGAGTACAGACGAGACCAGATCTCAGAAACATGGGGTTGGTATCCCTCTAATGCTTAAACATAGATTATATCCTCTCTTGGGTCAAGAGCAAAATATAACAGTTTTGTTGTCTACTTAAAACCTTTGTGGTTGTTTTGAATGTAGACAAACATGGCCTTCTCAGACCCTATATAGTCTGACCTCGTTTGCTTCTACCTTCTTGCCATATGTCGTCTCACAAACTTCAAAGCTACTGGCTACCTCCCAGATTCTGGAACATGCTGGGCTATTTCTAGATATAGTCCTTTACAAATGCTGCCTGGAATCTTCCACGAACATTTACCTTTGAAGTATCCCTTTGCTGACCTTCAGGGAATCCTTTCCTGACGAGACTAGATTTTCCAATTGCAACATTACAATTGTAATTTTAAAATATGCGTGTTTGTATAATTTTTAAAAATTTGATGCTTATCTCAACTATTAGACTGTATTCTTCAAAGGGACAAGGACAACAAATGTCTTGCTCAATTTTGCCAGTATCTGACATAAATCTAGTACATACTAACATCTCAGTGACATTAGCTGAATGAATAGTTACTGAGGGCTTCTTAAGTTTAGGAAGCATGGACTTCTTTAGCTCCACATGCTGTACCCGTCAAGTTTCTTCTCTTTTTGCCTAAATGTATGCTTTTACAGAAATTCACACAACAGTTTTCAGAGCACTCTCTTCAGTCCTCTAGATGACCATGAGCATCAGAATACAGATCTCCATTCAGAAATCCCTATCTTTTTCTTTTTTTCTTTTTGGAATTTGTGGTTTAACCACATAAAATAATTTTTATTTCACCACAGCAATATATTCTCCCAAAATATCTTTAAAAAATTTTTTTATTTATATCTTTTACATTATTGTGTATTCCCTGTAAAATTCCCACCATCAATTCACCGTAGTCCCTTGTGCTCTTCTGTCCCCCATTTTGATCCCTTCCCCCTCCCTCGCAGAGTGTCTCTTACAGTTGCCTACTAGTTCTGTTTTTTTTTTTTTTTAATTATTATTATTTTTCTCCTGACTCCTTATTTGGTTCCCTTATATTCCCCCTATAAGTGAAACCATTTAATATTTTTCTTTTTCCTTCTGGCTTATTTCACTAAGCATGATCCCTTCTCTCTCCATCCATGTAAACAGTCCAGTCAAAAAATGGGCAAAAGGGCCTCCCTGATGGCACAAGGGGTTAAGTTGCAGCACTATGAGGCTGTCCAGAGCCACTGCTGCATGAATTCAATCTCCCACCAGGGAGCTTCCCACATGGCACAGCAGACCTCTCCTGTCTCACCCGCTGCTCCCCTCAGCAGTGTATTTCAGTCAATCTGCCTGTTCTGCTCCCCACTCTGTCTCTGGTGAATCCGCTCACCCCCACCTCCACCTCTGGCCTATACCCCAGTTCTTCTATGAATAAATAAACAATTTTTAAAAATGGGCAGAAGAGCTAAAAAGACACTTCTCCAAAGAGGAAATGCAAATGGCCAACAGGTATATGAAAAAATGTTCAGTGTCACTTATAATCAGGGAAATGCAAATCAAAACCACAATGAGATACCACCTTACACCAGTGAGAATGGCACACATTAAAAAAACGAGAAACAACAAATGTTGGTGAGAATGTGGAGAAAAAGGAACTCTCCTACACTGCTGGTGGAATGCAAACTGGTCCAACCACTATGGAAAGCTGTACGGAGATTCCTTTATTAAAAACTACTACAAATGGAGCTTCTATATGACCCAGCAATTCCACTCCTAGGAATCTACCCAAAGGACACAGAAACATTAATTCAAAAAGATACCTGCACCCCTCTGTTTACTGCAGTATTATTTACAATAGCTAAGATCTGGAAACAACCCAAATGCCCAAAAACAGATGACTGGATCAAGAAGATATGGTACAGATACACAGTGGAATACTATTCAGCAATCATAAAGGTAAACTCATGTATCTTTTTATTTTTTATCCTACTCTTTTTTTATCCTGTAATTGATATAACTAATTCCTTGAGGAAATTCAAGTTTCCAGTAGTCTTAAGGTATATTTCTGGAACTTTTAGGGCCATCTCTAGGATTCTACCTTGATAAACTCCCCACTGAACCTGTTAACAAGTAGAATATTTTTTCAAACTTACTGAAGTATAACTGAAGTATACTATGAGGCTCATATTTCATCATATCATTTGATTAGTTTTAAATATTTATACACTACAAAACTAATTCCACAATCAAGATAAATAATTCCATCACTTCCAAACGAAAATTTCCTTACTTCTTTTGTAATTCCTCCCTCCTATCCCTAGTTCCAGTCAACTATTGATTTCTAATATAAGCATGTAAAGCATTTAAGTCTTAAGTTTCTTTCTAAGGACAACTTTATCTGTATCTCACAAATTAAATATGCTGTTTCTGTCGTTCAGTTCAAAGTTCAAAATACTTTTTTTTTATGTGAGTTTGACTTATTTTGAAGTGTGTTACTTAGTTTCCAGATATTTTATTGTAATTGATTTTTAAAAAATTCTTTTGTTTGGTGTATGCATGTTTTTCAGTTTAAAGAAAATTAAATGTTTTATGGTTGGTGGACTAGCTTTGTGAATACACCATGGTCATCAGAAAAGAATGTATAGTTTTTATTATTTTTCTTTATTGAGGTAACATTGGCTTATGACACAATATGATTTAGGGGAATAGGTCACATCTCTTCAGACATGTGACCACCCTACTCTACCCCTTAAATGAATGTGTATTCTCAAATTTGAGTTCTGTAAATGTCAATTAAATCTATTTCTCCTTTAACTGTCAATTTTTGACTAGTGTATTTTGAGGTAGTTATTAGGTGTATGTATTAAGATTATGTCTTCTTGATAAATTATTCCTTGTCTCATTATGAATGTCTTTTTCCTTTGATGATGTTCTTTGTGTTAAAGTCTACTTTAGTTGCTTTAATAGCTGCTCCAGTCCCTTCTTTTGCTTTGTTATGTGTATGGCACATTTTCCTCCACCCATGTACTTTCAACTGATCTGTCTTTATACTGTTTCTCTAATAGGCAGCGTATACAACTTTGCGAAAAATCCACTCTGTCGGGCCTCCCTGGTGGCGCAAAGGTTGAGCGCTGCGCTGTGGAACTGTCGGCAGCGCAGGATGAGAGTTTGACGCCCCGCCAGGGAGAATCCCACATGGTGCTGCAGACTTCTCCTGCCTCGCCCACTGCTCCCCTCAGCAGTGTAGTTCCGTCAATCTGCCTGTTCTGCTCCCCATTCTGTCTCTGGTGAACCCTCTCGCCGCCCCCCGCCTCTGGCCTGTAGCCCAGCTTAAACAACAACAAAAACAAACAAACAAAAAAATCCACTCTGTCAATTTCTGCCTTTTAACTGGACTATTTAGAGACCTTTAATAGCTAATGTAGTTATTGATATGGTGGGGTTTACGTCTACATTTAATGTTTTCTGTTTGTCCCTCTTTTTTTTTTTTAACGTATTTGTTCCTGCTTTTTGAGGAAGGGATTATTTGAACATTTTATCTATTGGATTTTTGTCTATTATCTATTGGATTTTATCTATTACTAATTTGGGTTTTCTTTTTGTTTTTGGTGGTTGCTCTAGGAGTCACAATATACACAACAAATTTTTCATAATCTGCTCAAGGACTGTACTACTTGATGTAAAATGTGTAAGCATTGCGACCATATGGGTCCTTTAACCACCACCCTTTGTTACAGTTGTCATATGGGTTCCGTTTACAAACATTGAAACCACCACCCCCATATTATAAATTTGCTTTATATATATTGTGTATATATTACTTATGTAGAATATAAGGAAAAAGTCTTTTATATTTATCTAGATACTCACTACTTTTTGCTTTTCCTCCATTATCAGAGATTCAGGTTCCCTTCTAGTATCATTTTCACGCAGTATGAGGAACTTCCTTTAGCATCTCTTGTAGAATTAGTCTGCTGGCAATACATTCTTTTAATTTTTCCTTATCTGAGAGTGTTATTACATCACCTTCATTCCTGCTTTTACTTTGGTATCCTCAGATAGTTGCTTTTTCATTTTTTCTAGTTTTTAGTAGTGATCAGTATGAAAAACTGCTATGCCAAACTGAAACAATAATAATGTATTTTTAAATATATTATCATTTCTATGGCATGATATATTACTAAATTAAATTCAGAGGAGGAAATACAGAGTTACTATAGGGAAATGTTTCCAGTTGTCCAAGGGTATTCTTTTCAGTAGTTATATAAGCAAATAATTATGGATGGCAATAAATTCAAGAAATATTTTTTTTCTTTAAATTATATTGATTTGCCAGTCATTAGAACTATGTAATTTTGGGAGTACAACTTCACACTGTCACATATGCACACGCTTCACCTACCCCTCACCAAAGCTCCAGGGCCAATACTCTAGGCCTTTCTTCCCCTTCCCTCCCCCATCTCCTCTAATAACCAGTTTTTCAGACTCAGAATTACTTTTGTTGTGTTTTGTCCATTTGTTTTTTTAGTTATAAATATTCTGTATATGAGTGAAACCACCCAGGAACCATTTTTCACTCTCTGATTTAAGGAAATAAAGTCCTGTACTCAATGGTGCCCAACTTAAAATCACTGGTTAAGCATTTTCTGATAGTTCTTATCTGAGTACCTTTTTGGTCCACCTGCAGCTTGTCTTTTTGACTTGATGGCATCTTTTGAAGAATAACATTTTAAATTTTGATAAAACTCAAATTTTTTTCTCTTAGGGTTCCTACTTTTTCTAAGAAAAATTTGCCTAGTCCAGATTTTCTCCAAAGGGACAATTGCAGTTCTCATGACTAATTGTTTTAGTCCCTTTAAACTCTGGTAGTACCCAGCATTTGCATTGCCTTACTCTACCTTTGATTAACCGAGGCTCTTGTTTTGGTGAAGATTTAAACCACAAGCTCTGACAGAGCAGTCGCTCCATCCATCTTATTTAAGGTTCCGCCCCCAGGCACATGGTAGATGCTCAATATTTCTTGAATGAATGTATGCTGACCCTGGCCTTCTGATCTCCCTTGCTTTCCTTTTTTTCTCAACAGCAATCACTACCCATTTAAAATCTTAATTATTGTCCTTTCATTTTCTTCCTATCCATGTTTCATTAGAGCAAGGACCTTTACTTCTTTGAGATACACTGATTAAGCATCTGTCATGGCAACTGGATATATATACACACACACACAACTATTTATGGTAGTAAATATTCATTGAATGGTTATAAGTCAAAGATAGCATACCTTATTAATATGTATGACAGACATGTAACTTTTCAACCCAGGGGGTTCAATATATACTTAAAGAGTACAGGACACTGGCTATGCTTCAGTCCTAGTACCTCTTTCATACCTGTTTTCTTGCTGCCATTCTGATCCCTGTCTATTCTCTCTGTCTCTTCATGCAGGTGCTAGGAGTTGGAAGACTCGGTCTGTACCAGGTGTTAGGAATGGGGACCCACAGTTCTTCTTTCTGGTAACTACCTTCGAATACATCACTGACAATTTGTAGAGAGGAAACTATAGATTAGCAGAGACATAATCTCAAGACATAAGTCCTTTTCACAAACTAGCTAGACATTTTTCACTACAGGGAAAAATGGATGAAATAAACTCCAAAAGTTTTTCTGCTTTACTGAAGGTTTGGAGTAGCAGCATGGGGTCTGAAATCACACTGGTCTTGATTCCCTGCCACCATTTATGCTGGGCTGAGCTTATTTCCTCATCTGTAAAATGCAGAGTGTCCCATTACATGGTAAGCACAAGCATGTAAAATGCAGTATCTGTTTTTCTTGAAAAATTATGACTCTTCATTTCCAGCCCTTTCCAATATTAATTTCAGATGTACCTAACACAGAAACTTCATGAAAGCTACTTACTTAGGAAATGGGGTGATAATTATTAAAAGCTTTATGGTTGGGCTTAACCCATGTGAACAACTATTTCGTAATTTTTTTTGTAGTGTATCTTTGCTTTTGTCTGTCATAGTGAGCGTGACCAGTCACATTTGTCTGTGATGGCAGAATAGCCTAGAGATACAAGAATAATCTTTGAGTCTTTGGATTATCATCTTGAAGAGCAATTTTCAATGTTCAGGACTTAGAACCCTAAGAATGTGAGATCATACTGAGATGTCTTCACCACAAAACCAAATCCTATATATTTCACTATTTCATTGTTAAACACATAAAAGTTAACCTAATAAAAGCAGATATGAAGGGGTTGGGTTATCTATTACAGTGGTGTCATTTCAAATATCCTGTAATAACGTCTTCTGCTTAGCCTGCTTTTCTTTAATGGTGCCCAACTTCTCTCCTCACCAGTACATGCTTCTATGCACAACTGATACTTTGGGGTGTGGGTGTGGGTGCGTGTGCATGCACACACACGTACACATCTCTTTCTGTTCTTAAGGGCAGAAAGGTGCAGTGGCCACTTCAAACTGTGCAATACTAGCTTCAGCCCTGTAAAAGAATTCGGAAGACACAGCTTTACCTTAAAATCTTGAATGGTTCTTCTTATAGTAACCAAGGTCATGGAGAACGGTTTCAAGCAGACAGCTCTCCTTCTGTATTATGAGCTGGTGAACCTAGAAGGGAAACTTCCTGCTACAATAACACAGCAAGGCGATGTGATGAACACTTTTATTTACAAATATAATTAAAAGCTCTGACAGTTATCATGCTCTTCCTTGGAACCTGAAAAATGTTTTTTTTTAAAGTGCATGCAAAAGAAGTAAAGCCTTTTTTTTTTCATCATTTTTTATTGTAAGAAAATACACAGTTTGAAAGTGTGAATAATGCAATATTTATGACCAAGATATGGGACTTAGGGCAGGGAAGGGAAATAAAGAAAAAGATCAAGATGATCTGATTGAGAGACAGTGTTGAACTCCAAATACTGAATTGGAAAAGGAGGGAGGTGGGGAGGAATAGGAGGAGGAAGTAAAAAAATTTGATCAGAGAAACAGTTAAAATACAATATGAAAATAAGTAATACCTCTCCTTAAATTCCTTCTATACACAAAATACACGATTTGCCAAAGCCCAATTTGTGCTACTGGGATTCTGTGAGCTCCTTAAGTGTATTCACATCCTCTGCAACAGCAGAAAATGATTATGATACAATCAGAATATGCTGAAGACAAGTTAAACGCTTGCCAGCAGGTTCTTAAAAATCACAAGATCTCTTCACCCCACCCACCCCCCATCCCCAAAAAAGTAATAATATGTCACCACTGATATGTACATCACAATTAGTTTCTGTAAAATGTATCAAATTTTCAATCTTTAATAAAACTTTGTTTTTTTTTAATTCCTGATGAATAAATACCAAAAAAATAAAATAAAATAAAATAATGCAGCAGCTAGTTAAGGTGTAAGGCTGCGGATATTGTGTCTCTCTCCCCCTTGGCATTTATTATTATTTTTTTGCTTTACTTTCGTAGATTGGTGGTAATGAGTGATTGCTTAAAGCAATATACATCCATTTTTTTGTTGTTGGTTTATTGGTTTTGTTAAAACTGTCTCCAAAGTTTTCACTGAAACATTTTGAATCACATCGATACTGTGACGTGTACTATGAATAGAAGAGACGGCCAGGTTTTGGCCAGCACTGAAAGTTGACACAGGGGGAGGAAGGGGGCCCCTGATGGAGTAAGAATAAACAGGCACTAGTCCGACACGATGTCAGTAAGAGTAAGAGAGAGAGAGAGTGAGAGCAACGCCCGTTAAAATGGGGAATGTGGTTTTGCAGGGTCTGAATTTTTTTCTGTTTTCTTTTTTTTTGTAAATGGCAAAAAAATTTAATCTCATCTATAGTCCTCCTTAGGAAAATCTAATGTAACCAAATTCCCAAATCCCATTCTGAGGCTCTCCATGTCAAAAGTTTCAATCTCTCGCTCTTGCCTTTCCAATAGGTACTTTATTCTCTCGCTGCGTTCCTTCTGAAGGGCAGCCAGCTCCTCTTCAATCTGAAATGACACAACGACCAGCTCTTAATGGAAAAGATGTCCCAATAGGCACCCGCATATGTCTGTGCGCACACACTACACACAAACTCACAGGAACTAGAAGTAAACCAGACTAGGGAAGGCTGGGAGAACCCCGTGATAAGCCATCTTGTTTCTAATCCATTATATTTAAAACTTGCTCCCAAGAATAAAAATGTTTGGGGCCCACCCGGGGCTACACTGCCATCCTAGCAAGCCAAGCAGCCCGGCTGATCTAGGTCAGTGTCCTCTCACAGCAGGAGGTGGCTCAGGAAAAGCTAAAAGACACTCAAGCACAATTAGATTGTGCTGCTTTCCCATGGAGAGCCAAGTGCCCCTTGGGTCATTAGCAATTTAGTTCTAGAACAGGAGCTAGGAAAACAGTCTCTTAGACTGGTCTCAGGTTGCTATCGGAAGAAAGCACAAATAGCTGGTTAAGCAAATAAGTGCTTAGCAGCTTAGAGATGCTTTATGAATTTCTACTTCATATTTTTGAGCAGTATCTAAAGCAATGAATATTTCAATTCCGAGAGCATGTATTATGCATGGCAATATAAACCCCTCTTCATTTAAAAATTTTTAAAGAGCCCTGTTAGTGATTTCTCTTGGCTTAGAAATAACTGAAAATAAAAGTCAGATCTACATTTGGCTTCCTCATGCCATTTAGCAGCCATGCTCTCAGCTCACAGTATCTTTCCTGTGTCATATCAACTACCCATAACTTACGTCATTCCTCTGGTTGGGAAGGTGGACAGTTTCCTAGCAGAGTAATAGAAAGCTTAGGCTGTGGGATCAGATTTATGCAAATAATATAACTGTTTTGAGCCTCAGTACCCTGGCTGTAGAATGGAGATTACTCTCACTTCTTAGGGCTATTAGGAGTATTACAGCTGATACACGTGAACAGTACACAACTTAATCCCCAGGACACAGGCCGGGCCCCTTCCTCCACCTGGCCGTGTAGGACCTGTAGGAACACGTCATACCTTCTGCTCAAGATGTGCTCTACGCAGAGACACCCTCTGCTCTAGCTTCTGGAGCTCACGTTCATGTTGTGCCTCTGTTTGCATCTTGATTTTGCTCTGGTAGGCATTGAGCAGCTCCATTTCCTGCTGGAGCTGTAGCCTCAAAGCCTGGCATTCTGCTTCTTGAGCCTCGTCTAGCCGTAACTGCGGGCACAGAAGACACACATTGTAATTCACTCTGGTTCACAGCACTGGTGAATACTAGAAGATGTTTGTTTGTTTGTTTGGATTGAAATAGGTCCCCTCAGGAAAACAGATGCTCTGGGTACATTCAGGATCAGGAAGAAAACAGCAGTCTTCCCACGGTCTACAAAGTTCTAAAACATACATTCTTTCTGAAAACATCATTTCCTTAAAAAAACCTTGGTTTTCTGAAAACCATACTAGCAGCAGTCAGGAAGGCCACACAGTTCAGTGAGTAAGCCCGTGGGCTTTCCAGGCTGACCCTTGAGCTTGAACTCCAGAACCATCATTCACTCAGGTGAGTTACCTTGGCAAGTTAGTTAATCTCTACAAGTCTCTTTCTTTTTTTTCATCTTGAGAAAATAAAAATTATAGTTCCTACTATTTAACACTGTTTGAGGATTAAATGAAAGAATTCATATAAAATCCTAGGCATAGTTCTTGATGCATACCAACTGTTCAATAAATAGTAGCTGTTATTATTTTGGTTTTGACTAACCATTTCCTACTGAGGTATCTTTAACCCTAAAATCTTCATACATTAGATATACTTAGCTCTAAAAAACCCCAAAGAATCCAATTTCCATAAAACTTGAAGAATTTACCATAGTACTGTTATGTTCCTAGCAAATAACACTGGCCTTTATTGTTGACTGTACAAGTTTATCCAGCTAGTCATATTAAAACTCAAGTGCTTCAAAATGCCTTCCCCATGGAAGGCAGGTTTGATAATCTTCCAACCATATTCTGGCTTGAAGTAGTGAAGTCAGATTATAAGGCAACCTGGAAAAAATCTCCCTTGCTCTGTGAACTCTGCATTAAACACCAAGATACCGATGATGGGGGCAGTGTGTGTGTGTGTGTGGGGGGAATAGGCTAAACCAGCTGGCAGAAATATCAACTTTTCAATTAACAAGAGTAAGTTTAGGGATGATGACCTTGCTGTCACAGGTCCTTGGTTCAGCTGTCAGCTGAGATTAGAACCCCTGAAGTACACAGCTGAATTTGATCTGCATGTTTTCATACAGATACTTTGCCACGATACTTCTTCTCTAAATTATGCTTTCTTCCCTATTGTGCACAATTTGTGACAATTATCTCAAAATCTAGAATGTGAGATGACCTTTTAAAATGTTATTAGGATAATTTTAGTTATTTCTTGTTGGAGACCTAAGGCTGGGCTTGAATGTTTCAGTCTCTGTACCCAAGATAAGAACATGCTATTCCTGACGCCAGATAAGTATTGGTATACAAGGTCA
>PVIJ01008546.1:39797-73431 GCA_004024925.1 Scalopus aquaticus
AACTCTCCTTTACCTCCCCCCTCCCCAAGACCCCTATATAAGCTTGAGCTCCTTTGTTAATAAACGAGACCTTGACGCATCTCAGACTGACTCTGTCTTTCTTTACGCGCTTGGTCTCCTGCCCCTTTCGCCCCCTTGGTTCTTTCAGGAGGTGCCCCCTCGAGCCTCACTAAATAACCTGACCTGCTGGCCGGGTCAATTTCTAACAGTGTCTTCTTGAGTACTTTTGGAGAGAGAGTCTCTGTCATCTGTCATCTGAATACAAAATAAATAATGCAATCACATTTCCAAGGTACTTTCTAATCATTGATCCAAAACCCTAATCAACTTTCATGGAAGCCCTCGAAAGAAAACACCTTTCTCCTAACTTTCCCCATGAGAAATGGAGAAGTAGTAACGAGAGACATTGAGCACTCTGCAGCAGGAACAGTCTTACAGATAAATCCCAAAGGGTTACTGACTCCCTCTTGATACAGGTGGTTTCTTACCAATAAAGGGAATAAAAGTCTGTTCTTTGCTACTTGTCTGCATTAATTACTACACGCCCTGGCCAAAGGGGTGAGAGGCTCATCCTGTGGGCAGTTTAGGCCACTGAAACACTTCCACCATCTCTTCTTTCTGGCCTTCTGTTATAATTCCAGTAATCAGGCTATTCTGTACTAGCTCTGACTGCATAAACGTGCCTGTTTAGCAATCAGAGGGTATTCCAGTAGTTCATATTCATCGAAAAATTTCACATACCAAGTCCATTAGAAAGTTTTGTGAAAGTATAGGTAAATATCAAGTTTGTTTCTAAAGAGGGTTAAAATGAAGAAAAGGATGTGCTAAAAGCAGCATAATGCAGTAGTAGCTGAGGTTACAGGCTCCCCTGAAAATAGGTCCAAATCCTTGCTCTGCAATAATTCACTATCTAACCCCCTCAGTCAGGATTTGGCACAGTATGACCCAAGAGCCAAATCCTGGCTTGCTGTCTATTTTTGTAAATAAAATTTTATTGGAACAAAGACGTGCTCATTCATTTTTGTATTGTCCCTGGCTGCTTTTACACTGTAATAGCAGAGTTGAGTAGTTGTGACAGAGACCCTGTGTTCCACAAAGCCTAAAAGACATAGTATTTGCCCTTTTACATTGCCAACTCCTACCCAAAGCAAGTAGCTTAACTTTGACCAATCTCGGTTTCCTCACAGATAAATTAGGGTTAAAATATTAACTATTTCAAAGGAGTTTGACAAAAATGAAACGAAAAACAATATACTTAACCCAGGGTAAGCAGTCAGTAAAAAGATAGCTGCAGTCACCATTTTTATTTCCTCCCTGACTCAGAAGAAAGGGTATTGCTCCCCCCTTTTATTCAAGGGCGGTATTCTTGAACCTGCACGCCTGATCCTGTTCTCTCCTACCCTACATAACAAACACTCAAGGTACAGTTGCTGAGAACACATAGATGAACCAGACAAAACCCCTATCAGCCTTTACGTCACTGTCAACTATTTTCTCTTCTCCTCTCCTTTAACTTCTCTCTGAACTCCTCATTCTGCTCCTACCCTCTACCTAGATTACTCACATGAACATCATTGATGACCACCTTGAAGGGGTCTTTATCTTACCTGCCCCCAGCAGCATTTGCCATCAGAGATTGCCCCTGCCTTCTTGGAACCTTTCTCATCTCTTCTGAGATTCTGATAGCTCTCAGTTTTTCTCTCCCTCTTCTATTTCAGTTGTTTAGGTGGTCATTAAATGGGGTTTTCCTTCCTGGCGGCGCAACAGGTTAAGTCTCAGCACTATGACGCTATCCAGAGTCACTGCAGCAAGAGTTTGATCCCTGGCCAGGGAGCTTCCCACATGGCGCAGCAGACCTCTTTCTGTCTTGCCCGCTGCTCCCCTCAGCAGTGTATTTCAGTCAGTCTGCCTGTTCTGCTCCCTACTCTGTCTCTGGTGAATCCTCTCACTTCCCCTACACCTCTAGCCTACACCCTAGCTTGTATACATAAATAAATCTTTAAAAAAAATGGGGTGTTCCTCAGGACGTCTTTGTGAACCCTTTTTCCTCCTATCTCTCTTTTTAAGAAATCTCATCTATTCTCAGAGCATCAATTACCACTACCTGCAAGTGACTTTTACACGTCTCCACCTCTATTTCAGACTGCTCTTCAGCGCTCCAGGCTGCCTCAGCCAGTCTACTAGACACATCTTCAACTGGATGTTTCCCTCATATTTCCTCAAGTTCAACATGACTACTGTTGTTAAGTCCTCATCTTCCCCTTCCTACTTTCCCAATCTGCTCTACTTGGTTTACCCTATGGTAAGTGACACTATCATGTACCGTTTTGTTCAAACCAGAGAAAGGGAGTCCCTCTTAATACTTCTTTTCACATTTAATCTGTTACTAAATGCTTTCAGTTCCACTTGCTATCTCTCAGATTCAACCACTTTCTCCTTCACTCTAACTGCCCACTCCCTAGTTTAGCTATCACTCCCTTGTGCTCAGGTAAAAACAGCAATTTCATAAATTATCTCATATCTGTTCTTGCCACCTCCCAGGCCATTTCCACATGTCGCCAGAAGGACGTGCAAATACAAACTTGATGCCAGTCCCCTCTTTAATACCCTTCAGTGGCTTTCCATTGCTTTCAGAATAAAGATCAAAATTCTCCAGCGAGCCTGCAAGCCTCCACAAGGTCTAGTCCTGTTTACCCCTCGTCTCACACTCATTATAATATCTTCTTCATTTTCTATATTCCAGCGTAATGAACTTGAGTTCCTCAAAAATGCCACTGTCTTTTCCATTTTGACACCTGCAGTTCTGTTTGCATGGAATGGGCTTCCTGTCCTTCAGCTTAAATAATTGTGTGTCTGAGAGGCCTTTTCTGACAGTCTAGACCGGGCTAGCTCTCCTGGCACCCTGCACTTGCTCTGCAACTACAATGAGCAGACTTTTTCAGCATCAGCTCCCTCTCCTCTTCTGGAAGTTCTATGAAGACATGACTGATGGCTGTCTTACCACGTTATCCTAGGATGCCTAAGGTGCAAGGTAGCCATTCAATAAATCTGTGCTGGAGGAAGGAATACACTGTTTCCTATCTTCAGTTTAAAACATATTTAAGCCTTCTCAGTTAACAGATTTCTGTAACTCCTCCTGTAACTGCTGCTTCCTCTCGCTATAGCTCTCTTTCTCCTTCACAGAAGAGGACCTGGGAAAAGCCATCTCATGGGCAGTTTCTGTCTCACTCTATCTTTCCATTCCCACCATTTCACTGATTGTCTGCAACAGTCAATGGCCAAATCTACTGCTAGTAACTTGTCTCTCTGCAACACATTAAACCAATTAGATCCTTTCGTTGTGTCTTCTGTGACATGTTTTCTCTGGCTCCCTCCCATGTCACTGATTAATCATCATCTTAGTCTACTTCTATTTAGCCCTCAAATGTTGATGTCCACAACTCTGTCCTTAATCCCCTTCCTCTCCAGTACCCACTCCTGTCCCCAGATCTCACCTATACATCACCTTTTTGTCTTTTACCCTGACATTCCTGCTAAACTAGATTTCTATCTCTGTGGCTCTCTACTTGGACAACTACATTGCTCAGATAAGATGTTTACAATCTAGCAGTGATCTTCCAAGCATCGAGGCTCACCCCTCTATTTTTCTCTCTTGGTAAGATGATAACCCATTCTAGTGTTGTCAAACCTAATTCTCAAACTGGTAGCTAAGTTCTATCTATTCTCCTTCCTAATATTTCTCAAATCCTTCTCCCTCCTCACCATCTCCATTAGCATGTTCAAGCCTTCATCACTTTTTCCCCTGGACTATTACAACAACTTTCTAATAGGTCTCTTTACCTTTATTTGCCATATTACTGCTGATATCTTTCTCTAACATAAACCTGTCACTTTCCTTCTTAAAATAGACTTCAATAGTGCTCCAGTGCTTCCAGAATAATACCCAGACTCCAGATTTATGACTATCCACCTAGAAAGATCTCTTTCTATTCCTGTCATATCAGCTACTCAGCATTTCTCAAATGTGCCATCCTCTTGCAGACCTTCGAGACTTTTCATGCACTGTATCTTCTGTGAGGAATAACCTTCCCTTTCTGTTTGGCAAACTGTTACTCCCTAAGACTCATCTCCTTGTGAGATCTTCTCTCAATTACCAGGCAGGCTCCCATCACTGGCTTATCAAGACCCTTATGACCTCTCCATTTTGGGTACCCACAATCCTCCTCCTTGAACTTTGGGTTCAGACCAAAGTTCTTTCAGTTCCCAAATGTACATTTTCCATCTTTTGGACTTTTGCCCACGTAGGGCCCCTTTCCATGGAAAGAGTTTATTTCAATGAATTCCTTCAAACCCTTTAGCTTTTGCTGGGAGGCATTTCTTAGAGTAGATTAGCTGTTCCTACTTATCTTTCCATAGCCCCCAGCTCCTCCTACTTCGACGCACCTATTATGCTTAATTATTTGCTTAATTATCTGACCTCCTCGCTTGAATGACAAAAATGTGAGGACAGGGACCAACTGTTGTCTCTCTAGCTCATCACTCTTTCTCTCTGAGCCCAGCGGAATGCTGAACACAGATGCTTAGTAAACGTTTTTTGAATGAATGTATCTGCGTGTCTTATTCATTTGTGCCAGACATTAGTAGGGCAATTCCTGATGAATGAAAACATGATCTCATATGTGGCATCTACCACATCTTGCCCTCAAAGGCCCTATGTGCCACAGGGCTGTGTTAGCACGTTACTCCTTGAGTTCCACCTTATAAGACACATTCCAGCAAGTATCCGCTTGACTTTATTCAGCGTCGTCATTTCCTCAGTTCTTTGGGTAGAAAAGCACCAATATCCTAAAATTGTGCAAAAATCATCTTGGGAACAAAAGGCTGGATCTTGTATTTTCTTGATTCCCAAAGCTCCTGAAGCCGTGGCCCCGAACCTAACCACTTACCGCTTGAGAGGCCATCATTTCATTTATACTCTGTTCATACTGCTCTGCCAAAATGGCAAGTTTTCTCGTCTGCTCATCTTTCAGTGTCTTTAAGATTGTTTTGTGCTCATTCTTTGGAGTAACTTCCAACTGGTGATTCTTGAGTGCTTTATACTGTTTGGTCTGTACTTTGCAAGTGTCCTGAAACTGTTTTTTAATTTGCATTTCCATGGCCTGTGTAGGAAAAGTGACAAAAGGAAAATAAATACACGTTAGTCAATACAGAAAGCTTTCCATCCTGATGAGACAATATAGGTGCTAGGACCTTCTGTCTTTAGTGCAATGACCCGCATTACTAGTCAATAATAGTTAAAGTAATATGACATGGATTCAGAGTAACTCTACCAATCTTTTCAGTTTTATATTAAAGTGAACAGAAAATTTTAAATTTTAATTTAAAAAGTGAATTGTTACAAGGGAATCACAATTCTAAGCAGATTGTAGCATAAGAGGCTTAGTTTGTTAAAGACTTGTTTATTATTTTAATGATTTCCTAGCCAAAATATTTAGTGTTTTCTATCTTTTGCTGTTTTTTCCTCTATTTGGGGGCTATTTTACCTCCCTGCTTTCAAGTGAGAAAGGGGGATGGAAATATATAAGCCTAATGGCTTACATCCCAGTGATCTGCATTTCTTTGAGAGAGCAATCAAGGAGAACATTTAGATAGTACTTCCTATCATCACCCATTTCCATTGGATTTTCGCATAAATGGAAAGGGAAAAGGGACTTTAGGCTTCCCTTTATTAAGAGGTTATACTTGCATGTAGCAATACAAATATGTGTGCATTTTGGCAAGAATTAGGTGGGATGTATTACTGTAAGTCTAGAAGGCATGCCGTCAGGTTGCCTCAAAGTCACACATGCATTTCATGAACACTTGGAAGAGTTGTTAAAGCAGACACCACTAATTAAGATTTGGCTAGAGGAGCATGACTAGGATAATCCAGGTTACCCCATATCTGTGTCAACATTAACAATGTCCCCCTTAACAGCAATGGTTCAGTCCACAGAGTTTGTTAATTAGCAGTCAGCTAAAAATATCTGGAGGCAGTGAGGGCCAAAGGAATTTCACACAAGTGCAGGGGTATTAAGAGTCTGGTAGACTAGATTCAGTCCTGATTCTACCTGTGACAGATGTCACTAATAAGTCGTACCCTTTTCTTACCATCCTTGGATGTGTGTGGCTTTAAAGTCTTTTTCAATATAGCAACACTCAAGGTAGTGAGGGCTGCAACTAATGCTCTGGCATGCCTGATGAAATTGATAGGCCACATATGGGCCAGGTAACTCTCTCATTACCTGGGATTAGAACCACGGGCTGCTGTTAGTCCACACATTACAATTTTAAAGAGGGCAGGTCATGAAGGGGTCAGAGAAATTACATAATGGCTACAAAAAAAATCCATGGAAAGATCCACCAGTACAATGGTTTGCAAACCACCCTGTTCAGTGGCAGCTCTTCGGGAGTCTGTTATACACAGATTCGTGTGCTTCAAACCAGGAGGGTCTGATTCAGTAGGGGTGGGGCACAGAAACGTGCAGTTTTGAAGAGTTGTCCAGATGACTTTGACAATCACCAAGAGGCAGAAACCATTGATCCAGTTCCATTCCATTCTGGAGCACAAAGAGGAACACTCTTCTGTTTCCTCTTACCTTTAAGTTTTTTGGCTGTTGCCGAAGTTCCATGACATGCTTTCTGTGCAGTTCCCTTTCTCGCCTCTTATTGTACTCCAGCTGGTTTTCCAGTTCAGTCTGGTGCTGTAGCCGGATCAGATCCATGCGTAGCTTCTGCAACGTGTGCAGCTGCCTGTACTCTAGCTCTCGGGTGGACTCGTCGTGCCGAATTAGCATGGCGTGCTCCATCTCCTTCTGGGTCCTCTTTTTATTTAGTTCCTGCATTCAGGAGCAAAAGATAAATGGAGAGAGATGAATGGAGACGAATTGTTCAGAATGCACAACTAAGTGAGGGGTGGTAAAAAATGGGACTATTAACTACCTTGTAATTAAACCCATTAGTGTTTGGCAGCATGATCCAATGAGGTCAGGTGAACAATCTCTGGAGATTTGGGTGTCCACCTTTTACATGATGGGCAACTTCAGAGCCACCACAACTACAGTATCTGTAAAATGGGAATAGCTGTACCTTCCCCCTTCTTACCTCACAGAGCTTCTGTGAACCTTAATTAAGTAACATATTATGCATAGGTCTAAATAATTTTCTTAAGTCAGTGGTTCTCAACCCTGGCTGCCTATTAAAATCACATGAGGAAGTTTTTAAAGCAGAAGTTGCTTAAACTCACAGCCTGGAATTCTGATAACTGTCTGGGATGGGACTGAACCATCAATAGTTTAAATAAAGAGTTATCCAGGTGATTCTAATGTGAGTCAAGAGTTGAGAATCACTGAATTAAACTGATAATGTCTAGAGCGTTTTTAGTTTTCTGGGAAATAGCCTGTGTATTTGCATGTATCAGAAATAGGCCAATTACCTATTTTTTTTAAATCTCAGAAAAAGCAGATGAGACATCTCCCTTTTCATCTTTTCCATTATAGTCTGTTTGATCATTTCTAGATCTGCCTTTCTTTCCAGTTCTACTCTGTCTTTTTCTTTCTTGTTGAAGGAGGGGGAAAAAAGGAAACTAGAATAAAAGGGGAGTAGAAGTATTTTCATTCCCTGACTCAAGAACATTTCTTGAATGATATTATATCAAAGATCTGAACCATGTGCTCTGGGTACATAAAAATGTTTACTAAGCCAGGACTGCCCTCAACTAGCTAACATTCTAGTAGCAAACTGTAATAGACAGTTATGCTTAGCTCATAGTTGACTTGATTAATTTTCTCTTTTGGGGATTTGGAATTGGGACTCAGAGACATTTAATCTTGACATATGGATGGAAATTAGGGACTATGTACATGGTAGCCATCTACTAGGAGGGCTGAGGATTAGAGAGTGGGCTTAAATCCCCTGGACTTCAGAGCAAATGAAAAAAAGGGCAAGAGAAGTTCAGGGAATATATCAGTGCCCAAGTTCCTAGCTGGTTTTAAGTTCTTCTGGATGTCTAACTGTATTTTTGCTATGGGTTTTATGAAATTATCATATTTCTATAGTAAATTCCCCTGGTTTTGGTTTAAGCTAGCTCAAGTAATTTCAGTAATATGCAAACAAGAGAATCTTAGTTAATCCAGGGAAATGTTTTTTGTGTAAATTTTTAAAAAGAGAGGACAATGTTAGAAGTAGTATGTGCAACAAAAGAGGTAAATCTTAGAAATCTTATGCTGTAAGAGTTCTGAAAAAGGTGGTATTACTTCTAGAAGAAGATCAGGAAAGGGGAAAGTTTTTGAGATGGACTTTAAATTAGAAACATGGGTCATTTCTCTGGTAACATCCACTATGGGAGAAAAGATATTTATTTTCATAGAATTATCAAAAACATTTGTATATTAATGTGATGGAGAATATCTTGTGTACTTGGGCCCTATATCCACTTGAA
The DNA here is from genome assembly GCA_004024925.1 of Scalopus aquaticus. Classification (NCBI taxonomy): domain Eukaryota; kingdom Metazoa; phylum Chordata; class Mammalia; order Eulipotyphla; family Talpidae; genus Scalopus; species Scalopus aquaticus. The sequence continues at coordinate 48,277 of PVIJ01008546.1, forward strand.
GAGAAGTCCCTGGAGCAAAGTCACTAATCACTTATTTATTCAATGAATATTTGTTAAGCACTTACTATGAGTCTGGCATTATTGTAACACTAGGGGATAGAGCGTGACTCAGGAAATTTCCTCATAGAAAATTTCTAGTGGGTAGTATCTGAATTACAGATGCAATTTATATTTGTTTTAAGGGATAAAAGATGATCTCCTAGAACACCTTCCCCAGCCCCATCCTACAATTCTTTTTCTTGTTTTATTTTACCTCTTTACCTGGATCATCAATTTCTTCTTTTAAAGGATGCCCCTAGGTGGCACCAAAGAACGGTGAGGCCTTTCCAGAGGCGACAGCTCTTCCAGGTCAATGACCAAGAGAAAAGCCAAGGAAAGCCCTTTAAATGAGTATAAAGGTCCTGTTCCTAGGCCACTGCACCACTTTTTACCTGTGAGTATCAGAACTTCCAATAACATACACTTAAACAGCCCATTTTCCTAATCTGAGAGGTTCACACTGAATCTGAGTGAAAAAAATTTTAAAGACACAATGTAGACAACAGACTGAGGAGAAATCAGTTGCCTCTCTGTGTTTAATGGGATGCTTCAGGATACTCTCCAGAAAACCAGCATCATAACTACCTAGGGTACATGTGATTAGACTTTATAACAAGTCACCCAGCTAACTGACATATACGCAAGTTTGAGAAGTGCTGGAAAAACATTCAGGGTGTGAGTCAATTTAAGTTGACTTATGAACTCATCATGTATGATGCTGCGCACGTCTCTGAATCTACAGTGTAGTTTTCTCCGGTGTGAAAGAGGATACATGAATGACTATTCTTGTGAAGATGAAGTGAAAGCCCATGAAAACATGCTTTTGAATATATAAACATATCATTATCCCTTGTCTTTATTTAGAAGTGAATGTCTGGCATGTAATATCTAAGCTATTGAAAGTTTTTTTTTATAAGCTATTGAAAAGGTGAGAGAAACATGACACAAAAAGGTTTTTCTGTTACAACTGTAGGTTGTTCCCTTTGCCTTTCATTCATGCATCTGAGTTGCTGACATGTAAGTCGGTAACCTGCCTGTAACATTTTCTACCACGAGAAAAAAACATTCTGCTTACTATGAGCTCACTGCTACATAACAATGTGTATCGTACTTGAAATTTTTAAAAAGTGATTTCATTTAATCTTATTGCAATCTCCAGACGTGGTTATGACTGCAAGGATTTACCTTTTTTATATATGACAGTAAGGCCTTTGGGAATTGAGAGACTAACGTAAGATCACACAACTTCTACAAAACAGAACGGAGGCTAAAACTCAGGTTTTTATATTAACAACATTTTCCATTAAAAGGTGTCCCAATGAATGGCTTATCTTTTATGCTTTTTTGGTCTGTGATATAATATTCTGAAGAATTCCTCTTCTCTAGCCAGATTCCATGCAATTGTTGTTTTATTTTTATAAGCAACATGATGTATGGCAGAGCCATGTCATGTGTACCCTTAGCTCATACAAATTCAAGAGATCAAATTGGAAAAAAAATACAAAATCAGATTTAATGGAGATTCTGTCCACTAGTGCACTCAATGTGCATTGCCCTGGAGGGAGGGTGAGATGGGAGACTCCTAGCTCCCTTAACCTTGGTCTCCATCACATACTGTGGGCATCTCGCCACGCTGAGAGCTTAGTATTGCAATCTATGTGCTTATCATACACCATGGCCCCTAAACACACACTGCAGGTCACGTGAATCTCCCTTCTGTGTAAGAAGTGGATCCAGGGTGTGCTCCCTAGCACTGCTTCCCTAACTTGTTCCAAGCACTCCATTAAGTTTCAGTGGAACTGCTCTTGACTTTTTAAAAAACAACTGATGTTACTGACGTCAGAGTTTTTGTCTTCGTGCCACTGAGGTCGAGTAAGAATTAGAATTCCAACTTTTAAATGAAAATGTTGCTAGCTTATGACATTTAATGCTTTCTTAGTTTCCCTTCTCAGCTTCATAATGGGCTAGAAAATAGTGAGCATATATGTGCAGTGATGATAGGGAAAGACGTTCCATCCAGTTGATGGTGATTCCTTTAAATGTTTTCATTAATTAAAAGGATTATTAACACTTAGTTTTGGCAAAAACACAGGAAAACACATCCTCTTTGTTGGTGGGAGTATAAACACTCAGTAGATACAATTTGATTTTACATCTATTAAAAATTGAGAGGTGTGGCCTCTGACGCAGAAATTCCACTTTTGGAATTCCTACAAAATATTTGCATACATATAAAAATATGTAATCAAATGTGTTCTCTGTAGCACTGTCAGTAAAACAAAAATTTTCATAAAATAGTCACTGAGAAGTATCTCATTAAATAAATGCTTTTATAGCCATAAAAGAAAATACTATAATAGTTAAAAAGAATAAGGCAGAGCTGTATGTCCTAGATAGCAAATAAGGAAAGAAAAGTTACAAAATAGTCTAGTGGGCATTTCTGTAGGTTCAGTACCCATTTCCTCTTCTTCTGTTAACAGGCTACTCTTTTTGCATGAGAAACTACTCTACCGGGTCTGGAATTAGGGAGACTAAGGGAGGAAGCACAACACCCAATCAAGTTGTATCTCTCCTAGGAATTTGGCTTTCAGCAGAAATGATCCAAAGATAAAAACATGGTTGGAGGAGACACCTCCAAGGCAGGGCCTTGAGGAAAGTCCATTCGATCTTGCTGTTAGTTCGCAGATGTTGCTTCTCCAGCTTGATTCTTGACCTTTTTCTAGCTTGGTTCTTCAGTTCTGTTACCTACCCCATGTTCTTCCAATAAATTCTTTCATGCTAAATTAGCCAGAGATTTTTTCCTACTGTTTGCAGATCAAATAACCCCCCCGATACTAATGTAATTTTAGTTTTGTAAAGTTCAAGTTATACACACCATACAAGCTATAAGCATGGAAGAAATCTAGAAATAAATCTGCCAACTTAATGGTGACTGTCTAAGGGGTAGGGATCAGGTGGGATGGGATTATCGAGAACTTTCATTATTCAACTTTGTATTTTTTTAAAACGAATTTACAAATAGAAAAAACATTCACATTGTCATGACGAAGATTCTGGAATAAGACTAAACAAAGGGAATCTAGAATCTTAAGAAAACTACAATTAAAGAGTGATTCTTTGTTCAGTTGGTTAGAATTGAGGCTATGGAAGTCACGAATATAATTTCTATCATTTTTGAGAAATAACTGTCTTCTATAGCTTATTAGCACTAATTGTCCCTTTGTTTTCAGACTTCCTTCAAGTCAATGCTATTAGCATAGAAATTGCCGAATAAAGTGAATCCAGGATACCTTACTTCCCATCTCCCCAACGTCTTACCTGAAATAGATATATTTCCAGATACCTTTCTGTACATATGTCTACATGCTTAGAGCTTATATACTATACATAACTTGAACTTGACAAAACTTTACTTCCAGCCAGCTACTGGGAATTTCATTTGGAATTTTTGCCTTCGAACAAACTCAGTATGTCTAGTACTGAATTAATCAATGTCTTACCAACACCTCTCTCTAAATAAGCTTCTGTTCCTGCCCAAATGTACATTTCCCCAAGTCTTAAACCCTTGAAATAACTTTGGTTCTACTCCCTTCTTTTCGCTCATATCCTATGGTAAGCCAAGTCCTGTTTATTTTATACTTTAAAATGTTCTAAATCCTTCTCTCTTTCAACAGCTACCACCACCATCCTTGTTTATACTTTATCTCTACCACGTGATCTCTTTGATTCTAGTTTTTTTCCTTTAATTCAATTTCTCAAGTTCTTCTCTTTCATTATTGTCCCCAGGGGGAGTCTTCAGATTCTTGCTTCCCCCACTGCTCCTGCCCCTGCAATATCTATCTATTAGTCATAGATATACTGTATATCTGTTTATGAACTGTGGTCCTTCAGAGGGCCACAGTCTTGTAATATCTAGGCCCCTTTGCTCACAAGAACCCTTTTTCACCCCTTGGGGCAATATTGCTTCCACTAGGAACACATGTTCTAATCAGTCTATGCATCATCGTCAAACTGGGTTAATCTTTCTAAAGTAAAAAAATTGCCATATCCCTCCCTGCCTGGCTGAAAAATGTTTAGCAGTTTCTCCCTGTTCGAATGACGTGAGATAACTTAAAGAGCCTGAGTTTGTCCATAACTATGTATTCAATATATTTTAATTTGCTCTTACCATTTTTTCTTCCTGTTTGAATCCTTCTCTCCAAAAAGCATATACCAACCTACATTCGCATTAAATGTGTTTGAAGTGTTTGTTTCTCTTAAGCAGGCTAACACTAGGTTTTGATCAAACAAATGTTTTTGCCAATGTGCTCATTTATGAGGGTTTCTCTGATTATTCCAGGTTCCAATGATTTCCTGTTGAACTTTGATTCTGCTACTGATTCATATTCTATATATTCTTCATCTCAGTGAACAGCATCCTATTTAACCAATTTTCCAAATTAGAAACTTTGAAGTTATTCTTTGAGTCCTCCTTCTTCTGAAATTCTTACACCATGTAGTCCAAAGTTCTGTCAGTTCTGTTTCAGAAATGTCAGATCTGATTTCTCTCCCTCACTGCCTCTTCCAGGTGGGACTAGAGAAAGAGTAGTCTGGCTAACCTTGTACGTTGCTTCTCACCACTCCAGCCTATCCTCACAAGGATACACTAATTTTTAAAAACAAAGAAAATTCTGTCACTCACCCCCTGCTCTAAAACCAACTGCCTTCAGATTAAAATCTAAAATCTTAACAAACCAGACCCTCTGCATTCTGCTTCCAGTGACTCTTCAGCTAGCCCTCCACTCTACACACCCAGAACTCTAGTCACACTTAACTCCTCATCAATCACTGAAACCCCCAAGCCCTTTCATGATTACAGGCCCATATTTTATTATATTGTAACTAGTCTGCTCCACCTAAGATATTTTATTATAATTAGTCTGTTATGCACGTCTGCTTCTCCTTGCAGACTTAGGGCTAAGAGAAAGCAGGGAGTAGAGTTACCTGGAAGCACTGGCGTCTCTCACACAGAGCCTGGCACAAAGGAGACACCCCGCCAGGGCTGGGTGACTGAGTGAATTTAACTCCATTGCAGAGCATCATACAGGGAGTGCTTCAAGTAGAGTCATAAATATACAAGTCTTGGACAAGCAGGCTGAAAACAAAATCAGTTCTACTTCTTTTGCTTCTTAACTACATGATGTGACTTATAATAGGTGTTCAATAAATCCTATTATATTTATTCAGAAAAAGTTGATCCCTTTGTTTGCAAATGGGTTCCCCGCTCTCACCAGTGGGAAATTCATGCTCTGACTTATTTTATACACCTACTTTATATTGGGCATTGTGCTAAAGACTACGAAGGCTAAGGATACAGGAGTGGGCAAAACAGAGATGGTCACTATCCCCACGAAGCTTATTGTCTCACAAGTCAATGAGAATAATGATGAACACAGTAAATACCTCCCGAATGTTCTGCTGCTCCACCTCGTGCCGCTTGATCATTATTTTCCGCTTGAAGAAACGGCAGTTTTTGTCATAGTACAGTCTCTGCTGAGTGAGAAGGTGGGCTTCCTCTTCAGCCTGTGTGTGCTGCAAGTTCTCTTTATGCTTGGATATCCGCTCTTGCTTTTCTTTCTTGGGTGTGCTATGGTCCTCGTTCATCTCCTTCACAAAAGAAAAACCAAAAAAACATGTCGGTCATATCAAGAACAAGGAACAGTAATAGTTTATTTTAATGGTAGGAAGCAAAGGAGACGGTACGGACAGAAAGACTTGGTGGTGCACATCTGCACGCCCTTGCCCCCAGTTTTTCTCCTGCTAACAATTTTATCGATTGAGTATAAAATGAGAGGGAGACTTGCTAGTTTCCATGACACTGTCTTCTCATTTTCAGAAATTATTTGTTCACCCATTTAATCAACACACAGTAAGTTTCTGTCTTGTGACAGGCACAGTAAAGACACAAGGATACAGTAGTGAGCAAAAGGACATGATAAATGTCATCATGGAACTTTATAGTCTAGAATCAAAAAGGAATCAAAGAACACCAAAAGGAATTGAAATGACTGTGCCAACTGCTGTGGAGATGAAGTACTTGGTCCTTACAAGGATGTTTAATAGAAAATATTTGACTGTGGTAACAGCTAAGTTGATATTTGAAAATTTTCTAGCTGTTAACCAGCAGGAAAGGGGAGGGAAGAGGACTCTGGGGAGAGGAACTAGCATGTGCAAAACCCTGAGGGCGTTTAACTGCAGTGTGGTTGGTGATCACGGAACCGAAAGAAGGCGAGTGGCTGGTGCAGTGTGACATGAGATGAAGCTACAGTTAGCAGGAACTTGGGTTCAGAGGACTTACGGGCCATGGTAAGGGCAACAAAATGTTAAGTTCTCCTGAATATAGGGGAAACTGATTTTATATATGACGGGGTGTCATGGAGAGATGCATTTCAAAAAGATGACTGACTGCTAGCTGAAGAACAGAATGAAGAAGGCAAAAGCACGTGCATGGAGCCAGTTGGGAGGCTATTGCAGAGGTCTAGGTGAGAGATGACAGTAGCTTGGACAAAGGAGGTGGTGACAAGGCCAAGAGAGATAGACAGATTTCACAGAGAGGAGGTTAGCTCTCAGGAAAAAGCAGGTCTTTGCAGATAAATAAACCACCTATATTTTCAAAAGGACAGAATTCAGTATTTTGAATTATTTGAATATACTTATTCTTAAAATATGGGTGAAGGGACAGAAGCAGTTCATCAGGACTATTAAGAAGATATTACTCTATGGGGGAAGGAAGACCACTTTTAGAGAAAGTATAATACACTCTTTTTCGTACTGACAGGCTTAACCTTTGTTAACTACTCACTCAGTTCAAATCTCCTTTAACTGCTGACACTTACTTTACTCATATTTACTCTCCTATATTCAGGAGAACTTTGCTTTGTGATACAGACATCACAGACTATGTTATTTTTGCACTTAAGTCAAGAAGTGCTTAGAAATCAACTTTAAGACTTCCTATTTCACTGGAGTTTTAAGTGAAATATCAGAATTGAAAGTAAGAGTTGTCTCCAGCCTGGAAGAAACTGGGATCATAACAGGATGGCGACCCACCAATTAATGCCCTGGCTTCATGACTAGGCTTGGCACTAACCACACAAAGTGCACACAAAATTCAAATAGGGCTATAAAATTTCACCCCCACGCCAGGAATAAATTATTTCTGGATCATTCATCATTCTGTATTACACATCCTTCGTGTCTAGCAGCAATGGTGATAATGGATATTATTTTTCACCCCAAGACAATACTTTCAAGTATATTAATATCCAAATATACATATTTTAAATAGTCTGAACTAAGTTTTACTTCATAAGCAGCAATATCAGCTTGTATAGAAAGGCCATCTCAAATGGGGTTTAGGCTTGTTTATCTCATGGAGTATGTTGAAAGTTTAGAGTATGTTGAAAGACTTAAAAGTTTAGGCCTATTGTCTCTTGTGCTGGTATATCTGAATATGGTGAACCAAAAAGAGCCTAATGCTTGAGAACTAAGTGGGAACTCTCCAATGCTATTCTGTAGAAGAATTTTCTAAAGGTAGAGTTCAAATACTCTCCAAATTCCTTGATGTTACAAAAGCTCAAAATGGTGGCAGTAGTAAAAAAGTATGGTGTTCAGAGATTGAGAGAACACAGAGAGCTGAAAATAAGAACACATTTGCAGGAAAGAAATTTTTAAAAGTTGTTATTGAAAAATCAAGGTCATTTTTGTAAGCCAGTGACATCTTTCTATGATGATATAATAATTAGGCTCAAGCAACAAAAAAGAGAAAACAAGGAGAATGTGAACCTTCTTTAGTTGGGCTATTTCTCTCTACAGACTGGTTTTCTAGACTTTACAGTATCAGAGATTGTTTCCATTCAGGAAATGTGGATCAAATACAATTTTCTGTCAGCCCCAACAATTAGCAGAGGCTCATCTGGGTTGGGCAAATTATCCGGAGGCAAACTACACCCCACTTGCTTTCACTTCCTAACTAGAAAAGAATTAGAGAGGAACCTTGGTGAGACCCTTAATGTTAACTTGTAAATTAAAATATGAGCTCATATACTAAAGCGATCTTCCAAACTGGATTTTATTAAGCTGTAATATACCAGTAGTCTACAAATAAGAAATTCCAAGTCTGAGAAGGAAAGTCTATGGAACTACAGTCAATTTACCTGCAAGTACTGGTAAAAAAAAGAACTGAAAAAAATCTGAGCTTCCAGATCAAAATGCAGTCCCTCAGGAGGACTTTTTAAATCTACTAGCGGTGTTCAACAAAACACTCAAGAATCAGTCATTCATTCATCACATATTTGCATATGCCAAGCTACAAGGATACAGTCATGAGCCAAAAAAAAAAATAAGAAAAAGACATAACCTTTACTCTTATCACTTACCAATTAGTAGAGTAAGTACGATACTAGCTCACAAAATCACTTAAAAAATGTATAATTGAAAACTAGTGTTATGAAACCAGTCTTGGTTGAGGCTGTCAAGTAAAGCTTTGCTGAGGAAGCGGTATTTAAGTTAAGGCACTAATAAACCGAAATTTTATGAGGAAGAGGTGGAATTGACAAAAAGAATTGTCTTTGGGGAAAGACTGGGTGCGGAAAGAGTTTAAAGGGTTTCCTGGTGGAAGAAAAAAGAAAGGAAGGGAGGAAATAAGGGAGGGAGGGAGAAAGGGAAGGAAGGAAGAAACACAGAGAAACAAGGTCTCAAAAGACCTTGGAGAAGGGCAGAGCTAGATACATTTGAATAGTGAAAAGGTGAGCACATGGCTGGAGCAGAGAAGTGGGGTGGGATAAGCAGGTTGGGAAACACTGGTATCAGGTGAGACTGGAGAGAATGCTGGTGGCAGATCATGTAGGGACTTGGGAGTATTCTGAGCTATCTAAGAGCAAAGGGAAGCCAATGGATGTTAAAACCATGAAGTGATAAAACAAGACTTATGGTTTGAAAAGATCACTAGCTGAAGTGTGGAAAACAGGCAAGAACGGTTTGATAGATCAATGGTTCCTCAAGTTGGTGCCTGGACCAGCACCATCAGCATCCCCTGGGAATGTATTAGAAACACATATTTTGGCCTCCCTGCGGCGCAACAGGTTAAGTCTCCGCCTATGAAGCTGTCTGCAGCCACTGTAGCATGAGTTCGATCCCCGGCCAGGGAGATTCCCACATGGTGCAGTAGACCTCTCCTGCCTTGCCTGCTGCTCCCCTCAGCAGGATACTTCAGTCAATCTGCCTGCTCTGCTCCCCACTCTGTCTCTGGTAAATCCTCTCACCACCCCCACACCTCTGGCCTGCACCGCAGTTCTTGTATGCATAAATAAATAAATCTTAAAAAAAAAAGAAATGCACATTTTCAAACTCTACCATGGACCCATTGAATTAGAAATCTAGGGGTGGTTTAGTGATTTGTAAAATACATATTTCAAAAGATTCTAAAATAAAATCTGAGAATCTCTGGATTATTGATCACTGTGAGAGAAATCAATTTTAAGTTCCAATCATACTACTGACAATTTGGTGACTATAAATATTGATACGCTTACCTCTTTTATTTTTTCCTTACAAATCTTATACTGCTTCTTCTGACTTTCTAAGAAAGTTGTCAAATCTTTCTTCTGCTGGGCCAAGATCTGTTGCTGGAACTTCTTCTCATCTGCTGCAGCTACCTTTGCCTGATAAAATAACATACGCCATTTAAGATGAATTGTTCTTCACACAGTATTCAGTTATCTGAATTATTCTCTAATGCATTAAAGTAACTCATAAGTGCTGAATATTTTTTAAGTGCTGAATAATTTTAACAAACAACTAATAAAGTCAAAATAAAAAGATGCTTTTTGATTCTCTTGTATCTTAAAAAAATTGAAATTTTTATCATTGAAAAATATTTCCTATTTTGGAAAAATATGAAGGTAAACCATAAATATGTTTTGTTGAATACAAAAAACCCCACATGAGATTAAAAGTGAATTAAGTATTTTAATAATATATTTTTATCATGTTGATGGCAGCCCAAGAGTCTGATTATAAAAACGGATGAAAAATCATGGCTGGAAAGTTTTATTCTAAGAACCAAACTCTGATTTATTGTTCCAACTATTAGATTTCTGAGTGGGGTCAACTCTAGTATATACATAAAGCGAAGGACATTTTGTTTTCTCAAACACCCGCTACAATCTACAACAGAGGGACACCAGGACATTTTTGAGCCTCTTAAACAGATAGAACACAGACCAAACGTAAGATAACCCCCCAAAATACTGGCTTCTAAGACAAATACTGGCTGAGTTCACTCATACTTTTCACCTTTTCCTCTAGTATCAACAATTCTTCCATTATGAACAATTCTCTCTGATATTTATCAAGTCAAATTTCCAGGAAAGAATCTAACTGGTTTATTTAGTCAATGTCATCTCTACTTGGGCAGAGGTTTTTCATGTCATGCTGCCTCATAGACTGACAGACTATTGGGGAATGTTTCTTTTAGAATTCTGATGTTGCCCTCCATGTGGAGAGAGAGAGGCTTAATTACTGAAACATCTTTGGCACCTTGTCCTAGTCACTCTATCCCCAGAGAGCAGCTGTTCACCCCTGCCTCACACACTACCTAAGTCTTAGCAGCAGGGAAGACAAATGGTTTAGCAATGCTCCAGGCTGGGTAGGCAAGTCTGCTTAATTTTGTTTAGTATTATTGGGATCAGTTTCCTTTAAACATAAATCACTTCCTCCATCTAACATTTATCAATAGTAAAGGTGATTAAAATTTTGACTCTTCTGCCTTACCCTCTTAGTCTGTTTTTTAAAATTAATTTAGAACCTGGATGGGGAAAGAGAGCTGGTCCTCAGAATATCCAAGTAATAACTGGGTTAATTACTTGCTGCCAAGGTCAGGAGTCCTTTGTTAGTCTAATCAGTTGTAGATAGGGTTCATCACCACTGAAAGGGATTATTTTATTTTATTTTTCTGTATTTATTTATTTTTTAATTTATATCCTTTACATTATTGTGTATTATAGGTTTCCCACCACCCATTCACCCATGAACCATCACCATAGTCCCTTGTGCTATTTTCTCCACTGTTTTGGTCCCTCTTCCTCCCCCTCCCCTGTAGAATGTCTCTTATTTATGGTTGCCTGCTAGTTTTTGTTTTTGTTTTGTGCATTATTTTCTCCTCCTGATCTCTTACTTGGCTCCCCTATATTCCTCCTGTAAGTGAAACCATTCGATATTTTTCTTTTTCTAAAAGGGATTATTATATAGAACAGTTTTCTTTTGGAGGGTACAGTGAGTGTGGCGAGCACTCCAAAAGACCTAACTTTGCAAGTTTCCTTAAGACAGAAGCGTGTAGCTTTGTTTTATTTGTACCCAGGCCCCATTTTATATATGACGTCCCTTAAGGTAGCTTAAGGGACTGATGCTCAGAATATGTCTGAATAGAAAAGATGTAGCACACACTTTGAATTGCCACTTTAAGCTTTTGATGATGATTTTAAGCAGAATCTAGAAGCCACCCCTGCCACCAAAGCAGTATTGTTCCTCCACCACCAAAAAGCGCACTGCTCCTGCCTCCTGCCCACATGGCGCTGCTGACTGCAACAGGCTTCCTGGGCTGTGGCGCGAGGGCACCGTGGGCATACTGACCTCCTTTTCTATGATAGCCACTTGCTTCTTGGCCAGCTTCTCCAGCTCGATGGACGAGTTGTTGGCATGCGTCTCCACCTCCTTCTGTAGCTTGAGGCGGTGCTCGTCCATCTCAGCCTTCAGCTTGTTCTCCAGGGCGATCAGCTGCTTCTGGTGCTGGCGCCGCATCCGCTTATAACCTGACATCTGTTCCCGCAACTCGTTCTCCTGCTCATGCTCATGGATCTGCCGTGTAACCTGATTTGGGGTTGGGGAACAGAAATCAGGTAACTGGATTCACAGGAGACAAACTTTCAGGCCAAGTCCAAGAATCCTCTGGCCTAAGTTTATTAATCATTGTCATCAACTTACTGCCATTTCCTGAACATTCACCTGCGCCAGGCACTGTGTTGGGTATGCTTTATATGCTTTATCCTTAATCCCAGAAACCATCTCATTCGCTTATTCATTTTATTCATCCATCACCCCCATTTTCAGATGAAGAAACTGAGGCTTTTGCCTCAATGATATATTTGTGATATCATGTTATAGATATTATATGTATACACATACAACACACACACACTCGCTCAAGATAACATAGCTCATAAGGAGTAGAGCTGGGATTCAGATCCATTTCCGTTTGATTCCAGAGCCATGGAATTCCCTTACACCAGGATTTCTCATCACTGGCACTATTGACAATGGCCATATAATTCTCTCTTTTGAGGGACCGTCCTGTGATTTGTAGGAAGCTCAGTAGCACACCTGACTTACTCAGTGGATGCCAGTAGTATACCTCCTAAGTCAAGATAATCAAAGATGGCTGCAGCATTGCCAAATGTCCCCTGGTGGCAAAATTTCTCTGGGTGCACAGTATTATACTGTTTGTGTTTAAGGATCGTGTCTCTAACAGACATATGAATTTTGAGTATCTTTTTAAAATAGTTTGAACAAGATTTATTTCCTATTAATATGAATTGAGAGAGCAAGGTAAGAGAGAGAGAAACAAAGAGAGAGAGAAGCAGAGAGAGAGAGAGAGCGAGTGAGAGAGAGACTTTCCTGTCTCCCTCCTCCTGCAAAAGGGATGTTAACAAATCACAATGTAATTACTTGTTCTCTTAAAGAAGAGAAAGCACATCTATACTGTTTGAATGGCTACTTTTTAAAGTAATTTTTCCTTAACCCATATTCAAATGAATACAACAAATTGAAATTGCAAATGCAAATTTTGGCATCTCTTCCTTCTTTACATTAAAACTTTTCTGGTTTTCCAGTCCTTTTTTTCATCTTTCAAGTTATTATCCCTCCTTTTTTCCAATTAGATCATTTCCTTCTCATCTTCCTATTTTAGAATGAAAATTTTAATTACAAAATAGTGACTTTAGTTTTTTTTTTTCCATGAAGTAATTTAGTTCCTCCTATGTACTACAAACCACTTTTCAAAGTAACCCTCAAACAAGTTTTACTGGAAATTTTCAGCTGCTTTTAACTCTCTACTATTTTCAGTTTATGGGGCAAAGTGCATTTTGTACAAAGAAGAGTTTGTTGCTCTGCTGTTTTTAGAAGGTGTCTGCATAGTAGACCAAGTCCTTACTATCAAGAATGCTCTTCTGTAACTGGAGAGTATTATCAAAGTACACCATTAAACATTAGCCCAACTTTGAAACCTTTCCAGCTGAAACTAACACTAGGTTTCATATATTCATTGTCTTTTCAAAATGACAATCCTTTAATGTAGGAGGAATAAGGGCAGAAGATACTGCAAGACCACAAAAAACAAAAACAAAAACAAACCCCCCCCCAAAAAAAAAAACCAGGATAGCATCATCAAAAAGGCATATAACACTCTAAAGAACACAATTTATTTTGTTATCACAATAATGTGTTTTAAAAATGCACTTAGTTCATAATAAAAGAGAGGAAAGAAGTAGTTTGAAATACATAGACGTGTATTTTTAATTGCGCATGTTTGTGCCACCCTGAAGTTCGATTATGGTGGAAAAAAAATTCCAGTCTATAGAAAGGATACCACTTATACTTTCTGGCTTCACTTGTTTTTCAGACAAATATGGCAGTAAAGTGTCTCTTTTTGGATCATGAATTTAAGATATGTTTTATTCACATACTTTTTCCTAATTTTCGTATTCCTTCTTCAGTCAGATTCCCAGAGCTGAGGCATGGCACACTCTAAAGTCACCAGAACACATTTAAAACTTGCCAACAGAATGTCTGATTGGCCTGTAGTCCAAAAAATATTTCCAAGATGACCATTTCCCTATACCAGACAGACTATATAATGTAAATGAGCTGTGTCAAGAACCTTTTCTATCCTAATTGCTTGGCCAGACCCTGTGAAGAAATGGATCTACTGCATACTAGATCATACAAGTATGTGGCAGAAAAACACAAATTTCACCATGCTATCATTGTACATCACTGAATTCCAAGAAGACACTTTGCTTTTGAATGCTTCCCACAATTTGGATAAATACCTTTATAAATTCCTGATATCATCTTCCATTTGTTACAACTAAACTTTTCATGTTTCAAAGTAATAGTCTTTTTAGGTACATATAAAGATACGGAGTTTCATAATCCTATGCTTAAACTACATAGATGAATCTAAATAAGAGTATATCCAGATGCGTCATTTATAAAGCCTAAAATGTGAAAGATATGAAAAATAAGTTTTCTACAGTTATGTACACCTGTGTGTTTCAAGTTTATGTTACATACCTTATAAATATACTATTGGTCAATGGAATAAAAAAATTGCTCATTTTTATCATGGCCTATAAATGTGTTTTCATATATAATTTACCTCTTTACTTTCTATTAAGCCTGAGGTTTGAATTAATGTCCTCTGGCCCTTGAATTACTTGAGAAAATTCACATCACCAAGATAGAAAAGAGTTAATACTTTCTCTTATGAGTAATGGAGGGAATCAACCACCTACAAAGTCAAATTGGAGAGGATGGTAAATTTAAGTTACAAAATGAGTAAGTCTAAAAATGCAGAGTCATAGAGATGAGAGTGACTGTAGTTTTCACAATGGTAGCTTCAAAAGTGTGATTAAAGTTGAGGGCAGTAACACCATGTCATACCCCTGTGGTGTTTGGCGACAAACCCCCTCCCACTCCAGACTCTATAATTGACCTTGTGCAAGTTACTTAGTCTCGTGTACAATCTCAGTTCTCTGTGCATATGTAAAGAGGAACTATCTCTCTTCCTCAAGACTAGATGAGATAACATTTGTGCCTAGCAAGTTGTCTGACAGAGGAAATGTTCAACATATGTAGATTTCCTTCCTTCTCCTGCCAGGCTCTGAGTAATATATCTCTTTTTCCCTTCCCTAAGCACTTCTGGGGATGGGCACATACATTGGAAGATGTGAATCCAACAGAAAAACAATGTTTAACAACAGAACAGTACTTGCATCTAGGTTGTGGATTATAAGTATGTAAAATTTCTGAATTTGGATTATTAATCATTTCCTATAACTGTAATGATATATAAAAATTTAAGAACCAGAAAGGATGACTGAACTTTTTTGGAAGTTTCTACAACTATTCCATTACCCCACTATTTAATTCCAAAAAAAATGGACTCCTAAACAACCACTTCATCCAAAGTGTACTAAATGCCTACCAAGTGCAAAACACTAGACGAGGAGGCTATTAAGCCACTTATTAAATATCAGATGAGAACATGGTAGCTGATAATGTTAGCCTCTTCAGTGATCAAAGGCAATTTACAAGATGAATTATGTGTAATAACACAAATAATGCATATGATGAAATTGGCCACCTTTGCACTTAGAACAAATTAAATTCATAGCAAGTTCTTAAAAAGAATATAGTGAGTCACATTTTGGCATTAGAAAATTGACATTCTGCTCTTTAGAACACCTAGAGAAAAATTATTTCAACTTCTTACTAAAAGTAATGATGGATAATAGGATAATACATTATACAGAAAACCTGATATGAAGAATTTTGAAATGAACACTTACAAATGCAAATTTTCATGTGGCAGTAGGTTAGAAGAGACTTTATTATTAGTTCATTTGTTTATTCATTCATTCAATGTATGTTTAGTGAAAGATTTTGGCCATGCAGGCTAGGCCTTACAGATTGGGCAGCACAAGTGAAAAATAGCATCAGTAATGATATCAGTGAGATTAAGAAGCCACAAAAAAAGAAAGAAAAAGATATACAATATTTTGATAAATGTTGGTACACTATCCAGGAATAGAACATATTTTTAAGCATTTAGAAACAGAACAGCAGGGCTCACAAGGGGTGAAACTGTAGCATTTACTGCTGAGGCTCTAATATTTTTATTCTTGTCTATTAAACGCATTCAGGTACCCAGTTTCACCATCAGCTGAATAATCAGCTTGCATTTTTAAAAGCTGAAATACAGACTCCATTTTAAGATGAGATTTTGTACCATATCTCGTAAAACCAAAGTAAAATATCTATATTTGCATGGACCTGACAACAATCAATTTCTCCTACACGCTTTCTTGGAGATTAGAAATTAAGAGTTTTATGTCCCTCTCCCTAATGTGAATTCTAACATAAATTCACCTGTAGAATAAGACCACTGCACTCCAGTGAGAATTCCTTCATAAGGCCTCTGTATTAACATCTACTATGGGAACGTAGGACACAATGAAACTTTAAGAAGAAATGACATCAAATGTAGTAACAGCTGAAAACACTTCTTGTGTCACTAATTAAAATAGCAAAATCGCTACCAACAATAAAAACTCAAGGGAGGCACATCTCAAAGGTCCAAGAAATCAGATGAGTAATTCTGAAGAAGTAACTCCTTTTTCTAGATAATGAGTGAGTCCAACTTTTTTACAGGAAAAGAAAAAGAGTAAAATAAAAAGGAGCCAGTAAAATGGCCTCTTTTTCTTAATTTTCCAAAACAAGGTAAAAAAAAATCTCTGCCCTGAAATGTTTACAATAAAATAATTATAATTGTAAAGCTTCTCAAGGGTTTCTTCTGGTCTCAAGGGTCACAGTCCTTGCTTCTCCTTTGTTAGAAACAGTGTATAATAACAACAACAACAAAATCTCAATTTCAATGCTAAACTAGTAAAAAATGATAAAAATACCTAGTAGTAAAAATCCTTAGCCCATGGGCTTCACATACCTATCAATAACCCTACTTAAAAGCACAGTGTAGAAAGAAATGTCAAGGGGAAAAAAAAAAAAATCACAGAGCTAGACTTCCTTTAAGGTTCATGCAGAAGAGGTAGGCTGATCAAACACATTTGAGGAAGTGTAATTTTTTTTTTCAGTTTGCAAGTCTATTTAAAATATATACCCATTATTTTTTCACCAGTAATTGAAAAATGACTTTTGAATTCCTCTTTCTCTTTTTACCATTCACTTTTGGATTGCTCTGTGGGTTGTTAGCACTTATGCTAGAAGACTGTAAGGAAAGAATAAAGCCAAAATAAATAAATAAATATAGTATCACTACCAACTGTGAGAAGTGAAGAGAGGTTTCAACCACCACTTGATTATTCATTATACTAGAACTTCATTTTCTTATTTTTATGTCATTTGAGTAATTTTAGTTCTTTTCATTTGAGTTAGGATCCATGGAAAACAAAAAACGTGTCTTTAAAATCTGATATTTCTTTATGATATTCTAGTATCCTGACTTATATATTCCTGCGGAAGTAGCCTTTAAAATTATACAGTGGGTAGTAGAACTGTAGCACTTAATAATACGCATTAAAATACCCCTAATAGACTTATAACAGGACTATAAGGAAACCAAATAGGAGAGAGACAATCAGCGGTGGGGGGGTGGGAGGCGGAGGGAGGGAAGGAAAAGGGCACAAAATGGAACAGAAAAGAACACAAGGGACCATGGAGATGGATCACGGGTGAATTGGTGGTGGGCTACCCAAGGGGAATACAAAATGTAAAAGACATAAATAACAATAAAAATATATATTTAATAAAAAACAAACAAACAAACAAACAAAAAAATACCCCTAATAGATAGCTAGATTGCCTAAACGGGACATGGAGCCATACCACTTGTCCCTTTAATTTTTTCTCCCTAAAAGCCACTTGGTAAAAATACCACTGAACTCTGAGAAACTTCCATTAATCCCACCATGACTCTTAAAGTATTACATTTGGAGAAGGTCTGCCATGTACAACTTATTTTGTGGATATGGCAACAGCCTATCAGTTACTCTGTTTTTAATTTAATATAGGGGCAGGCACCTTTTACCAAATCAAAAGTCCATCCACCAGACTAAGCCCTGTGATTTTCGGGATGGGCACTATGAAGCCCGTAGGATTCAGAGGGGTTGCTGAGGACTTGGCCCATAAACGTGCGGAGTCCTAGTAGGGAAGCAGCTTTCATCACCCACAAAGAGGAAGACTGTATTGGCTGAAATGCACACAGAGTAGTCCTGGGTGAGTTCACAAATGTGAGCATGAGGTCATTCTGGCATGGCAATAGTAATATCTCACTGGGAGCTAGGGGAGGTCATGAATATATGATGTGGGAAAGAGGGTGTGGCAA
Source organism: Scalopus aquaticus (assembly GCA_004024925.1). Classification (NCBI taxonomy): domain Eukaryota; kingdom Metazoa; phylum Chordata; class Mammalia; order Eulipotyphla; family Talpidae; genus Scalopus; species Scalopus aquaticus. Next base: position 66,533 of record PVIJ01008546.1, read on the forward strand.
GTGATAAGAGGACCTGTCCCAGAGGGGCAAATCCATTTGGTATAATATCTACTTCACATTCAAAACCTGCTTATGGTGCTCTAATTCCTAGAGGTGGCCCATTATTTTTCCTCTCATTTCAACATGAGCAGATCTGGTAAAGGTACAAGTATCACAAGAGTTGGTGCTAAGTAGTAATATTCTATAAATACTGTATTTCTTCTTTGATCAGACAGATAACATGGCAAACAGATATTTATTATTTAAAAATTTCATGATGATTTACTTAGGCTCAGAAGCAATTTTTTTTTGGGTGCTTAACAATCATTAGCAAATACATAGTGGACATTTTAAGATCTCCATTATGTGCCATAGCATTCATTTAAAATGAAAAATTGTCCATCAAAGAGATTACAAGAAACTTCTATCCAGAGAAACTTAAAGGCAGGTTTATTTATAAGCAGTCTAAATTAAATACCTTGCTTTTATATAGCAGTAAGCACAGCAATATGTAGGTGCTTTAACTTCCATTTTCCTTCTATTTGGATTTTTAAAGATTTTAATCCAATATCAAGTCCAAAGGTAATTGAAGCTTTTGAAAGATTTGAGAAATAAAAGTGGAAACTGGGTTTAAAAAATAGGACAAGAAAAATAATCATTTCTGGGTCGGCCTCGGATGATGTCATCATAGGTTCTAAATGTAATAGCTAGGCAGTATACACTAACTCTTCCTGCCCATGTGACCTCTAACATCAGTTTGGGCAAAACAACCAATATTTCAATCATTTTTTGGCTGAGAAGTGAGGTCTGAAGCAAAAGATTAAAGAGAGTTTAGAGTGCCAAGGATGAAACGATGTGAGTGTGTGTGAGTGTGTGAGCGCGCACGCGCACGCGTGGGGGGCCAAGGGGAGGAGGCATGAAAACTAACTCTTCCAGCACACACCCCTTTTGCTACTACAAGGGCATCCAGCAATCACATTTGCAATAGTAAAAATGCTGAAGGATCCTACAGTATCTTTTCTTCCACAACCATCCCTATCCTCTCCTACAAAGCCCTTCTTGCTTTTACTGGTGCCAGGAAATTCTTCAGGGGTTAAATGGGGAAGCGCAGCCACTACCATTGTTGCAATAAATAAATGAATGAACCAGAACGAACCAGCAATCCATCCCTGGGAAGCAAGTATCTTATTTTCTACAATTATATACATTAGCCAGCAGCCATACATTTAAAAAAATTATATTTTATCTTTGAGGTATGTGTATACATTATAGACATAGAGACATCTATACAAAAAGCATAGTACCCTGCATACACATACATCAATACCTTTAAAATATTCTTAAGCATTATTATTTCAATGAAAAGACAAATAGCTTTTAAAAATTGTCTAGGTTAACAACTTCATCTCAAAGGCCTTTTATTTTGCACATATAGCATATATAAACACACACACACAGACACACACACACACACACACACACACACAAAGGTTTTTTCTCTCATGCCGTAGACAATGCTAAAATATCTGAGATCAGGTTGCTATGCCAACAGATTTTTTCTAAAATGAATAAAATTATTAGGAGGGAGAAAACATTCTTGACTCCTTTCCTCCCATCCATGAAGCCGAGAGAGGCTCAGGGAGGGCGAGAGGCTGCCAGATGGGGAGGAGGGGAAGGAAGGGAAGGTGGGTAGAGGGGTGTTTGCTTACCAAAGATGCTGATTTGATCGTGGCAAAGCGCTCTCTGTTCCGGTAGTGGAGGGCCTGGCTCTGAACTGACTGGGTAGGCCGCGGCTCAGGCCTGGGATCGCCGTGGCCCGCCTCATCCCTTATGAATACATGATCCTGCAGAAATGGATAAAAACAAGGAGAAAGTCCAGCTGTGCTCTTTCCTCGCCGGCTGCCTCTCTCTCACCCCTCTTTCTGCACAAGCACTGCTGTTTGAAATGCATAGTTTAGCTCTCTGCTAGTCCCCGCAGCTCCCACGGTACAAAATGAATAAGCAACACATTGCAGCCTTCAGTTAGGAATGTCAGCTGATCGCTAGTGGGATGCCTTCTGAATCCCTGGCAGGCTTTTTCTTTACCTCCAGAATTACATATATGCAAAAGAAAAAAAGAATAGAAAAAACAATGCAATGTACAGACTCCTTAGAACAGTTTGCTTAAAACGCTGTAACCAAATAATTCCTTTAAAAATGTCATGTCCATGTCTAGCAAGGAGGATGCTGGTTGCTTTTAACATAAAAGCGAGCCTCCGCCTCATTCCCTTGAAAGATCTGCTTTCTCAATTTAATTTTATTTGAGATCTGTTCGGTAGAATCATCGTTCTGCCTAGAACCAGTGTAGGCTTGTGCTGAACTGCCTCTCTATCTTGTGCTGGGAAGATTCGGCAGTCACTGAGGGATCCTGCTTTCCAGTCATGATCGTACACAGTTCTAGCACCTTCTCTCTACAGCTTCTGAAAGGATTTTTTTTAGATTTAAAGAGATAGGCATACAATTTTAACCAAACGATAGTTTCACAAATTCTTTCTCAACTCAGTCTGGGTATGGTCACCAGAGTGTATAAAGCTGAATTTAATGTCCTTGACTGATTTAATCAAGTCTGTGCTTCTTGATAGGCAAAGATGATTAATCTTATTATAACACCCAGTGAAAAATAACATTCCCTGAAAGGATAATAATGGATGTTTCTTAAATGCAACTGAAAAGACTTTTAAAGGGGAAAATGCTTTCAAAGGGCAATGCTTCTCTCTATAAAGATGGAGTGGTCAGTGAGTATCTCTAGCCCTTCAGGAAAACAGATACTATAATAATTAATAGTTCAAAAATATGTACAACCATAGGGGATTTTAAAATAGTACATGTTCAGGACAGGGAAAGAGAAATTAATTCTCTTATTGCCCTAGGGTTTTAGGAGAAACCATTTGAGAAGTCAGTTTTGCATTTTGTCCATGGCCATTTGAAATTTTTAATAATTGCTCTTTCCTACATCAGAAAACAAAATTAAAGAGGTTTAGAAGGTACAAAATTTTATCAAATAGTCTGAATTTTTGAAAAATCCAAACACACATATTCCTCAAGGAAAATTAGATCTTATATCCAGGAAAAAAGCCAAGACCCAAAATTAAATTTATCACTGGGCTGATTTTCCTTTTATAAATTTAGAATGCTTCTGACTGTTGGGAAGGTATCTACCATTATTGCACATCTACAGATATTTTTTTCAGTTTACCGTATAATGGTCTGTTTTTGCTTTTTAAAAAATGGAAGGGACCTTTAATGACTCTGAGAACATGTCACACAATGTTTACTGCTGTGCTGTCCATTAATAAGGTAGTCACAAATCACTTATTTAATTTAAATAAAATGTAAAATTCAATTTCGGCATCACACCAACTGTCCCATGTTGAGCTACGCAGATAGAGATGGTTTCCATCACTGCAGAGAGTTCTATAAACAGTGCTGTAGGTTAAAAATGTATTTCAACCCATATTTTTGAAACTTAGAAAATATTTGATAGATCAATTAAGTTTCCTACATCATTTCTGGGGAAATCTGGACTCTTATTTCAGAGGGCAAAGAGACTGGGTGTGGGGTTACGAGTCATACAGTAGGTGTAAGGTTCTAAAGAGAAAGGTACTGGGATCTATTATTATTTATATTGCTGAATGTTCATTAACAAATTACATTTACCTTCAAAATTGGTCCTACTTACTTCAGTCCAAGAGAAGCAATTTAAATGCCCAAAAGACTAAATGGAGGTTTGTGGATTTATAGGAGGTCTTAACAAGTCACAGTTTGGGTGTATAACTTAGTTAACATTAAGTGCATTGACCTCAGGGTCAGATCTAAGATGATGTGATAGGAGCTAAGTTTCAATTTGTAATAATTTGATTTACAAAGATAACCAGTGACTGTTCATAGTGTTCACATAACAGAATAAAACAAAACAATCATATAAAATGTCTAATTTTAATTTTATTAGTTTGTTTCTCTCAGATAAAAATTTTAACTTTTAGGTTTAGGACCTTGTTTATTAAGAAGTTAAAAGTCACATTGTATTTGCTAAATTTTTAAACTCAAGGATATTGGAATATACTGGAGAAGTTAAAATTCAAGATCATAGTGGTTTCTAGTTGGCATGTAGTTAAATAACCCACTAAGGTATGTCTTAAATATAATACCTATTTAGAAGGTGGAAGAAAAAAAAAAGTTAGTTTGAAGAATAGGTCTCAAATTTTAATCTACTTTAAATATAATTATGTTTCACCCTAATTTTTTTCCTTTTATAAAAGAACTGTTTCCCATGCCAGCTTCATCACAGAGATCACCAAAACTGAGAGTCTTCAAATATTATGCAAAAGATCACAAAGTGGGACAAAATTTTAATCTAACAGTGGATATCCATTTCAAATAAAGGGAAATGAATTTTAAAATATTTAATTCCATTGCATAAAACAAGTTCAAAACCCTGAAGACAACTTAAATAATGAAGCAATTTTAAAATGAGGGGAATATGATTTGAGAAGCAAATGTAAACAAATTGAACTATCAACTTTCCTAGGTATATTTTATGTTGCTTGTATTATCCTTTTAACTAGCTGTCCCTCTGAAAATGACCATTATACCTGGCTGCCAGAGTTTCTAAACTGAACATATCTTAAGATTAATAATGGAAAGGGTCAATTTGCTATTTTATGCTGCTAGGTATTGATACAGATTATTTACAAAGGGTAATGAAAGGGCCAACGTCTTTTTTGATATTGAATAATGATTTTAGATGGTGAAGCACAAGGGACTCTGGTGATGGTGCATGGGTGAACTTGTGGTGGGAATTCTATGGGGACTACATCTGAAAGGAGAAATCAAACATTGTACAAAAATGAACAATGATGTAAAATATATGTAAATAAATAATATAAAAATAAAAAGAAAAAGAACAAATATCCTGTTCTGCTTTTCCAAGACAAAATATATATGGTTTATAATTTATCTTTAAGACACTATCATTCAAACAAAACAGCTCTTTGAAATACCAATATGATCGGGGATCAGTTTAAAACAAACCTATGTTAGTTTGGCAAATGTACAATGTTCTTTCATAAAAAATAAAACTTCAGATTTAAAAAAAGCTGTTGAAATTTGTTCAAAATCTTTAGTAAAAAGAATAGAACTTTTATATTATTGTAGTGAAATATATGCAGCTATCATACCCTACATAAGAGGCTTTACTTTTATTTAGAAAAGTTTTTCTCCTAAGTGTCTGAAAAATTCATGGTGCAGTCACTTGTTTAGAGTTTCTAGATTAGCTTGAAATTAACTCTTAACATAACAGAGTCTTCTCTGTTGGACTCTGTACAATTTTGGGTATGCCTTTATCACATCATAATTACTTGTCTATGCATGAGAGGGTGGACTTTTTGAAAGCAGGTCAAATGTGGTTTAAAAAAATCTCAGTCTCTCTAGCACCTAGAATAGTGCTTGATACTTAGTAGGCACTCAGTAGATATTTGCTAAATAAATAAGCTCAAGAACATAGGTCAGAGGGGATTTTGAGAAAATGACATTTTCTGTCATATCATTTAACAGAATTCAAATTTGTATTTCATTTAAAAATCTACCACTCTGTACTCTAAGAAAGTTGTAAAATAGTAACACACACAAACACATACACACAAGTATACTTTTACATGGTTGTGGGGAGGGGGATCAAAATGGCTTTAATGGTAATGATAAACATCTTTTTAGAGACACCCACACTTTTCACACTGTAGAGAAGGGATATGCAAACGTAGCAACTCTTTTGCTTTGTTCATTTCAAAATTATTAAATTATTGCCTAGGCAAGTGTAGCTATCAAATGTTGGAGTTAGAAAAAGGGAAGAATATGGAAAAGGATATCTTAATCTGGAAGGACAGGGAGAAAAATAATTGCTAGTAGGATGCTACAGATAAAGACTTTACTATAAAGAGGTGGTTGTGTGCTGTTTAAGAAACATTCCCTTCACATGTTAATTTACTGTTACTTTACCAAATGTAGGTTGAAGAGTCAACAAACCTGCTCTCTTCAGCAAAAATAATAAAAAAGGCCACTGAAACAACTGAAAATTAAACTAGAAAATCCATTCCCCTTCACAGACATTTCTACCTCCCCGCCATGAAAATGGTGAAGGCTGTTCTTTTTTTAAGAGTAAAAAAAAAAAAAGGAACTAACATTGACTAATAGGAAAGGACCAAGTAATGCTACAGGAGTTAGGATAGAATGACTAAAAAAAAAATCTCTAAAAGGGGGCCATGATGCTAGAGTTCATTAGCTATACCTTAAAATAATGAAATGATTAACAAATACTTTTACTATATTACAATATTATGGCCTTTATCAATAAAAGGCAGCATTAGGCAAAGATAATTCATTTTAGATTATAACAAAAGAAAAATATAATGTATAACTGACAAATATAAAAAAAGACATCCTTGCTTAGCATGATATAATCTGCTAATCTGTTTGCTAGAAGCAGGCTAGGTGACAGTAACAACAACAGAAAACTAGTCTGATTAAAAGTTTGCCCTGGAGTCACTGGTGAATAATCAAGAATTGAGGTATGGAATTGTGTCTTATAAAAAGTTTATCTTCATTTAAGTTAACAAAAACATTTACTGAACGCTTCTTGTGTGACAGACACTGTACTAGGTAGATATTTTCAATGAACCAAAATAGCATGATTTTAGCAATTAATTCATTCCCTGTGTTTTGTTGTTCATCCACTCATTCCACAGTTATTCACTGAGGGCCTATGTTATGTCAGGCACTGTTCTAGATAGAACAAGGCAGGTATAATCTTCCTGATGGAATTTACATTCTAGTCATAAAGTAAATAACAAATTAATACATAATATAATTTTAGATAGTGACAAGTA
>PVIJ01008547.1:0-73308 GCA_004024925.1 Scalopus aquaticus
CCCCCCCCCCCCCCCCCCGTGTGATCAGACCCGCAAGCCTGGTCCTGCCAACCCCTCCGCCCTTGGCTTGCTCTTGTAAGTCCAGACTTAACAGCAGGCCCTGCGCCCTTGCCTCCTCTTCCAAGCTGGGGCTTGTCCTCTGAGTGTCGGCCCCTCTGTCTCCCAGGCTGGCTTGTATTTCTGCATCTATTCCTTCCTCTGCCCTTGACTCAGTTATGATCAGCTTCCGCTCGTTAGTGTTCCCGGGGGAACACTATCATTGTCTGAATCATTGTGGCCCCTGTGCCCAGCACAATGTTTGTGGCTGTCATCAGGGCCACCGCCCGTGGTACAGAAGAGACAGCATCCGAGAGCTCGATGGAGGGATAGAGGAGACAGGTGGGACAGATGCTTGAGGTTGCCCTTTTTCAGGGTTAGCCTTGGGCATCCAAATGAGGTGACACCTGCCTGCTTTGTGTCTGCTGAACTGTTGTGGCTTTGCTATAGAAGTCAGTGGCTGGTGTGGCCTGTTCTGGAAATTTCTGTTGCCCGGATTGTGGCAGAGGTGAAGCTGCCCTCAGCCCAAGCAATTGGACTTGTCTTCAAAGGACTCGGCCGTGATTTGAGAGTTTCAGGGAGGCCGCTATCAGCTCTCATCCTGAGGGGTGATACCCCTCACCTTTGCGGTTCCCGGTCCCTTTGAACTGAGAACACCCTGGTCTTCCCACCCAGGGTGATGCTAGAGGTACGTACAAGCCCTGCGTGTGCAATTCCTGGTGGTCCACATGTGCCCCAGAGGGTCATTCGTGGAGGTCAAGCTAGAACCCTGGTGCAAGGTTAAGTTTCATCTCTTGCGCTGGAAAGGGGAATGAGGGCTCCTTTTGCCCCATGGGTAGGGAGCTGAACTGAGTCAGCAGGAGGAGGGGGCACTTCAGGCACTTGAGGCCACACTGAGCAGGCAGGTACCTGGCCTCTGGAGTCAGTTGAGCGCTGCTGTGTTGAGGCTGCTCCCTCGACCGACCATGCACTCTGACCAAGCGGGGGGGTTGGCCTTGGACAGACGCGCACCTGCAGCAAGGACCACTCCAGACCCCCCCAGGCGCGCTCCTTGGAGCTTGGGTTATTGGGAGCAGATGGCGCTGTGAGGCCACAGGGTGGACCTTTGGATCTGACTCCCAGGGGGACCAGCACTGCTTCTCCGCCCGTTGGCCTCGTGCCCCATGCCCTGAGCCAGGAGGGCCTCTGGGTGCTCCCCCTTGGTGACTCTTTGAATTTGGGTTTTGGTTGAGTTTTGCACAAGCCTGTTAGCTTTTCGGCCAAGATCCCCTTGTGGGCAGAGACTAGTGATCCAGTCCTGGTGTACTGAGAGATGGGTCTGGGTGGACTGCGTGGCAGAGATGGGCAACCCACTTGGCACCTTCCAGAGCACCTTCTCTGCAGTCGCTTGTGGTCTGTGGTGTTGGGTGCCCTCTTACACCTGTTCAGGTAGAGCAGTCAAGGGATGTCAGCTTTGTGGGTGGTACGGCTACTCTGTCCATTTGTCGCCTGGAGTCCCAGAGTGAGGCAGGCACTGATGGTCTGTGTGGGCCACGTGCCTGCACTAGCTGGGCTGCTGTGTCTTCTTCTTCTTCTTTTTTTTTTTTTAAATACGCTGCTGAGGGGAGCCGTGGGCAAGGCAGGCCTGCCACATCATATGGGAATCTCCTGGGCTGGGCATTGAACTCAAGCAGCAGCCACGGACAGCTCCACAGTGCTGCGCTCAACCCGTTGCACCACCAGGGAGGCCCTGTGTCTTCATTTTTGTACCTGTTCCCCTAGGTGGCTTGGGAAGGCTCAGGATCCCACCCTGCCCGTGGTGGGGGGAGCTGTTGCTCTTAGACCCTTCTGCAGATGAAGCAGATTTCAGAGTGCTTGGCTTGCAGTGCAAGCCAAGGGCAGAGCATGACTGGGCCCCAAGCTGTTCAGCTACAAAGCCCCCCTACATTACATTGCAAATTCACCTCCCGAGGCCCAGCAGGTGCCATGAATGGATGAATGGGCCAGAAAGGAGGCAGGTTCCATGTTACCGCCTGTGGTCGCCCTGCAGGTAGTGGCCAGGGTTGCTGGCTCTAGTGGCTGCTCCTCGGAAGCCAGAAATCCTGACCCATGTGACATTTCTCTGGTTTTTAAGGCTAACTTAGGGTTCTTAAGGCACAGATGTCCTGGGAAGGAGGCGTGGGGACTCAGCCTGCAAACCTTGGGCTGGTGACTACTACCGGATTCTCCGTGGCCTCGCTTAATGCCCTTTCTCCCGGGTCCTGCTGTCCCCAGATGCCTCTCCAGATGGAGAAGAATCTTGGGGGATTATCTGGGCCAATTCTTAGTCATTTATGATTCCTCTTTATTTTTTTTTAAGAATTATTTATTATTTATGCATATAAGAACTGGGGTGCAGGCCAGAGGTGTGGGGAAGTGAGAGGGTTCACCAGACACAGAGTGGGGAGCAGAATAGGCAGATCGACCGAAATACGCTGCTGAGGGGAGCAGCGGGCGAGGCAGGGGAGGTCTGCTGCGCCATGTGGGACTCTCCCCTGCTGGGCATTGAACCCACGCAGCAGCTGCCTACAGCTCCACAGCACTGTGCTTAACCTGCTGTGCCACCAGGGAGGCCCGATTCCTCTTTTTTTTAATATAACTTTTTAAAAGATTTGTTTATTTATTTATGCACAGAAGAACTGGGGTGTAGGCCAGAGGTTCTGGGGGTGAGAGGATTCACCAGAGACATAGTGAGGAGCAGAACAAGCGGATCTACTGAAATCCACTGCTGGGGAAGCGGCGGGTGAGGCAGGAGAGGTCTGCTGTGCTGTGTGGGTCAGCAACCCGGCTGGGGATCGAACTCAGACCCTCGCAGTGGGCCTTCGTGGTGGTAGCACTAAGACTTAACCCCTAGGCCACCGGGGAGGCCCTCATTTATGATTCCTTTTTCATCATAAATATTGGTGGGCATGGAAAGGCGTAAGGAACAGTGAATTGTCATTACTTGGGAGTGGTGTTGGTGGGCATGAGTTGTCCAGACTTGTCAGGCTGAAACCGCTGGCACTTCCTGCTGTCAGCTACTCCACACTTCATCCATTCCCATCAGCTCATGGGCAGGGTGACACGGCCCCTGGGTCTTCCCTCGAGGCCCGGCATACTCAGGGAGATTGCCTCAACTGCTCCTGGTGCTGGGTTTTGAAATTTGTCTTCCTCCCATGGAACAGAAGTCTTTGTTCCTAGACATCCCAGTTCCCACCTCAGCCAGGTGTGGGCAGGAACATGGGGTGGGGCCGAGCACCCCTTTTTGCTAGCAGGCAATCCCCCCAAACAAGGGACAGTGCCCACAGAGGAAGATGTAGATTTGGGAGCACAGCAGGGAGGGGTGGGTGGGGCAGACTCCACTGAGAAAAGGAGAAATCAGCAATGTTGGGAAGGGCAGCTGTGGGTGGCCTTTGATCAGCTCACTGGCTTCCTTGGTGACCATTTCCTGTCTGGACACAGAAATGGACAAGGCGGAGAGGCGGCAGCCCAGCTGGCAGCTTTGCTGAGATCGGAGGTTGCCTAGTTAACGGCGAGGCTCCCTGATTTCCAGTACCGTCACTAGGGGCAGAGCATGGGCTTCACTCCTGTCTGCCCCTGCAAAGATTAGACCAGGAGCATCCCAGAAGCTGTTCCCACAGTGCACCGCCACCGCCCGCCACGGGCCGGGGCTGTGAGCGCAGACGGGGTTCAGCGCGCCTGACGTATGCTGGCCTGCCCCCGTGCCAGGCAGCCCTTCTTGCCCTCAGCCTGAGCTGGCATTCCCTGCACAATGCTGCTCTCACGCCCAGTGGAGTACGTGGCATAGTGGGCGACATGAAGTCACTGTGGTCTCCCCCTACCCCTAGCACTGTTTCTATTAGAAGACATTCTCCACAGCTCAACATCCAGCTTCCAAACAAACCTTTGGAATGCTCCGTGTGGACCACGGGGACTTCCTGTGTGACGTGTCTGGCCCCGCGGCGGGGCGCTGCTGTGCTGCCTGTCTTGACTCTGCTGGGACAGAGCTCCAGAGCTCCCCCTCTAGTAAAACCCAGAACCTTCTGTGTAGGTCAGCGACACCATTCCACCGGGGCCTGGAGTCCGCCCAGCCCTGCTGTCTGGGACCATGGGGGGACCCGGAGGAACTGGCACGGGACTGAGCTTCTGTGTGTGCGCCAGGTGCTCTCGACCCTCGCTGACTACTTGGGAGGCGCTGACACCAGCTGTCAGGCGGTCCCAGGAGAACTTTGTCTTGTCCGGGACTGAGCAGATGGCTTCCCAAGCCTGGGAGACCAAGAAGACCAGGACTGGGTGGTGTCGATACAGGAAGTGAAAGTGTCCTGGAGGGGGCCTCCAGGAAGCTGGTGGTCTATGGGTTGTCTCAGCACTATCACCACTATGGCCTGAGTTCAGTCCCCACCGGGGAGCTGACCCACATGGCGTGGCAGACCTCTCCTGTCTTGCCCGCTGCTCCCCTCAGCAGTGTATTTCTTTCTTTTTTTTTTTTTTTTTTAAAGATTTATGCATGCAAGAGCTGAGGTGTAGGCCAGAGGTATGGTGGGTGAGAGGATTCATCAGAGACAGAGTGGGGAGCAGAACAGGCAGATCCACTAAAGTACACTGCTGAGGGGAGCAACGGGTGAGACGAGAGGTCTGCTGCGCCTTGTGGGAAGTTCCCTGGCTGGGGATCAAACTCATGCTGCAGTGGCTGCAGAGAGCTTCATAGTGCTGAGACTTAATCCCTTGCGCCACCAGGGAGGTCCAGCAGTGTACTTCAGTAAATCCGCCCGTTCTGCTCCCCGCTGTATCTCTGGTGAATCCTCTCACCCCCTGTGCCTCTGGCCTATACCCTGGTTATTCTATGCTAAAAAGTGTCCTAGAGGGTCAACTGGGAGTGTGGGAGCTGGCCTGGTCCTTCCTCTTCCATCGCCTCTTCTCAGAAGTCTTGAGCATCAGATAGTGGCTCCAAGACGTGCTCTGCCGGGACTTACCCTCCAGATGGCACTCGGGGCAGGTATTGCCTGTCCTTCCTCAGGTGTGTCTGGGGTTCTTTGCATTCCCAGAAAGCATGTAGGAACACTGAGGGTGGGGCTGATGGTCGTGGAGCAATCTTCAGTTTGTTTTGTGAAAGTAAAAGCAAACCGGATGCAGTTGTAAATACCTTTATGGTTGTTAGCTTTGAGCCAGACTGGTCGGCGCTCCCTGCCTGGCTGGTGGACTGCCCGTCAGGCTCCAGGCAGCTCCAGACTTAGGCTGTTCTCTGAGGTCCCTCGCTGGCCCCCAGATGTGGGGTAGGTGAGAACAGATTTACAGAGGCGGCAACCTGGAGACCTGCCATTTTCTTGCTCGTGCCAGGGGTAGACACTTGGCCACGTCTTAAAGGAAGATCTGGGTCACTGTGGGTTGGCGTCTGGGCCGTCGGCTGTTTCCTGCATGCGGTGCCGCCCTGGCCTCCTTGCTGTCTTCTGATGCTTCTCATGCCACTTCTGCCTGTTTCTGGTGGGGAATCCTATCCTGCAGCCTGCTGCTCTGCTGGGGTGGCACAGGAGGACACCGCTCAAGCCGCTCCATCCTACAGCAACAAGTTACTCTGGAACATGGAGCTCCAGCCTTCGCCCTGTGCCTCCACTGGGGGCTGTCGGTGGCTTGGGACTCTCGCCTGAGGCCCAAAGTGAGGAAGAGAGGAGGGGAAGAAGAGGGAGAGCCAGGGACTTGGAGGAGGCAGTGGCAGCAGCAGCCAAGCCCTTTCGGACCCTGGGCTGCAGGGGCTGGACCAGTGGAAGCAGGAGAGTGGTGACAGGCTGGCCGAGGCTGACTGCTGACAGCAACGTTCTTCTCCGGGCGGGGTGTCATGGAAAGAACGGGAAGGCAGATGAGTGCTGCAGTCAGCCAGAGCTGTCCCCATGGGGGACCCGCCTGCCTGCTGAGTGTGCTCGTTGGACATCTCTGAGCCTTGCTGTCCTCTGTGAGGTGGGGTTATGAGGCCAGACTCCTGGAGAAGCTCACTGAGGGTTATTTCAGTTCTCCCCTGCCCCCTCTTTCTGGCAGTGCCGCCCTATCTTTGGGTCCCTTTGTGGGGCTCTGCTAGCCAGTGCCTCCAGGGCCAGAGCTGAGGCTGCTCTCTCTTGGGTCTGCGGCCCTGGGAGGTCAGAGGCTGAGAGCTCCCCTGGAGTTCAGGCAGCTCCTCCTATTGGGATTCTGGGTTCAAAGCCACAGGGGTCACAGACAGCTGTAGTAGAGCCCATGGGGGCGGGGCCCCCCAGCCCTGCAGCTTCTCTTGCCTGTGTCCTTGCTGGGGAGTGAGGCAGAGACTTCTGGGTCCAGCTGATGTTCTCCCAGGATTTGGAATGAACCCGAGGCCTGGAGAGGTGAGGTCAGTGGATTGCTCAGCAAGGAGGCCGAGTTAGTGACGACCTGTCACAGCTCCCAAGATTCCTGGCCGGCGGTTCTGGCTGACTCCGCCCCCTCTCGCCCTTTAAGGAAGATCGAAATCAGTGACTTGGGTTTATTTTACTGTCCCCTCAGTGTTGCTGTGGGGGGCTAGGGGATGCCCTCCGGTGGAGGCCTTTCACGACCTGTCACTGATTACTCACAACTTACTCAGCGAGGCCTCTGAGTGAGTTTTGAGCCCAGAATGCTCTAGTACGTGGCTGCCCGGGCCAGTGAGTGGGGGATTCAGACTTGTCCTTTTCACTGCTCAGAGGCCCATTCTTTCCACCCTGTGGTGCAGTGACAGATGCCAGAGGGCATTTATGTGACCGGCCCAGCCCCATCAGAGCAGCCAGGTCTGTAGTGTGGAGGGACAGGGTAGCTTTGTGTGGACAGTGGTGGCTTTGTGGTGCAGCCCAAACTTGCTCACCAGAGTCCTCAGTGCATGTGCAGAGTCGCTTTGACTTTCACTTCTTGCTCACAGTTCATCTGCACTTGGCCGTTGAGTCCATGTGTCGCCTGGCTGGCTTTAATTTCAGGCGGTGTTTTAAATTTCCTGCTCCTTGAGTAAATCTGATCCTCAGAAGGTGTCCAGGTATATCCTGAGGTGGTTCCTGTGCCCCTGGCCTCCATCTGTTCCCTGGGTATGGGTATCCTGGTAGAAGGTGGGTGGCACATTCAGTATTGGGGAGAAAGGCGCACAGCTGGGGAGGAGAAGGGACAAGAGAGGCAGGTTTCAGTGAGCTACCGAGGAGAAGCTGAGGAGGAGTTGACATGCTCGTTTGGGGTTCAGTTCTGCTAGGCTCAACCCAGGGGTTTCAGTTCTACCTTGGAGGGAGAGAGGAGGCCATGGATGGCTGATCGCCGGGACTTCTCACTTGGTGCACATCTTCGCTAAGAGGCTTATGGGGGGGCCTCCCTGGTGGCCTAGGGGTTAAGTCTCAGCGCTGTCACCACTATGGCCTGAGATCGATCCCCCGCCAGATGACCCACATGGCGCAGCAGACCTCTCCTGTCTCGCCCGCTACTCCCCTCAGCAGTGTATTTCAGTAGATCTGCCTGTTCTGCTCCCCATTCTGTCTCTGGTGAATCTTCTCACTCTTGCACCTCAGGCCTGCACCCCTGTTCTTCTATGCAAAAATAAATTAAAAAAAAAGAGGCTTATGGGGGTACTTGTGTTCATGTGCAGTCTGAGGGGTACTTTGGGACCCCCGAACTTGTACACTCTAATGGGGTCTGACTACCTGTGCATAAAAAACATACTTTGTGTGAAAGTGCTTTAATATGATTGGTGTGTATAGAGAGAAGAAAGGATAAATAGTTTCCCAGTAAACACTCCAAAGTTACCCAGTCCCTCATGGATTAATTCCCACACAGGGTTGACCCAAAGCGAGGGCCTCTGAGGCCCAAAAGCTTGTGATAAGCCTAAGGCACCTTCTGGCGGGGACACGTAGGAAAGGGGGCAGGAGAAAGGCTGGGCAGGTCTGGGAGGAAAGGAGCAAAGTCAAAATATAAATCAAGATAATGGCTGCCATGTCAGCCTCCCCACGCGTTTCTCACCCATGTGTCTCTGTCAGGTGTCTCTGCATGTCTCTTCTCCACTTGTCTCCTTCCATGTCCTGCAAGTCCAAAGCCAAGAGCAAGGGCACCCTTCTCCGTGTGTCTCTGCTGTGTGTCCCTGACCCACCTGCCTTCCATATTTTATAGCTTCACCTGGCTGCTCAGCTCTGTCCCTAATTAAGCAGTGGGGAACAGGGTGCCTCCCCCCTTTATGGAGAAGTTTCTGTTACATTTGTGCCCTGGATCTAAAGAGGGGAAAGGAGGGTCTAGGGGGAGGGCCAGGAAGACGGGTGCCCACGCAAAAGATGTGGGAATTGCTGAGAGTAGATCCTGAGAGTTCTCAAGGGAAAAACTTCCCTTTTTTTTTTTTAAAGATTTATTTATTTATGCATACAAGCTGGGGTGTAGGCCAGAGGCCTCTGGTGAGAGGACTCACAAGAGACAGAGTGGGGAGCAGAACAGGCGGATCTACTGAAGTACACTGCTGAGGGGAGCAGTGGGTGAGACAGGAGAGGTCTGCTGCGCCATGTGCGAAGCTCCCTGGCCGGGGATCGAACTCATACTGCAGCGGCTGCTGATAGCTTCATCGTGCTGAGACTTAACCCCTGTGCCACCAGGGAGGCCCCCAAACTTCCCTTTTTTGTGTGCATCTGTGAGACGGTGGTAGTGGACACACACCGCACATCAGATCGTTATGCCGGGTCCCCTCACTTCTGCGGCACCTCAGGAAACTAGAAGAACAAAAAGCGGGGTTCCCAGGAAGGGTTAGGGTGGGGGGCTGCAGGCTGCAGACACGTTCTGGAAGGGGCTGGGTTTGGATTTGGGTGCCAGTCCAACTTGCCAGCTGCGTGTGAGGAAAAGAAAGGGAGCGAGCAATGAGGAAAGAACTGATGTGACCGGTGACCAGTTAAATAGGGGAGGGAGCTTGACGAGGGAGAGGTCTGAAAGGTCAGGGAGGACACCTGGGAAAGTCGGGCAGCAGAGGCCGGTGGGGGGTGGCCTGCCACCACTGGGCTGTTCTGTGGTCATCTAGGGCTGCATTCACTAGTCAGAACTTGACAGGCCAAGAGTAAGTCGTGCTCTGAAATTCACAAACATGGAGAAAAGCCTCCAGCTCATTCCTGGAACAGGCAAACTTTTGAACTTTCTGTTTGGGTCCTGTAGGGCAATGACTCACTCCTGAGCCCCTCCTAACCCTGCTGGTGATTAGCAGGGGCAGGGCTGAGCTGGGAAGATTCCGGCACCCTGGGCTCCTGGGCGCCAGGCTTACTTGTCTCTTGGTGTATAAATCCATGTCTTAGGTGGAAGGGCCTGTGGGTGGACCTGGAGTGGGTCTTTGACTTGACCTTAAAAAAGTCCTGTCTACTGGTGACCCAGAGAGGTGGATAAAATCCGGCCAATGAAATGCATCCACGGGACCTCTGGGGGAAGGCGGGGCCCACTAATCTGGACAGAAACAGGGAGATGAGTTATTTACAATAGAGAAGAGACTGTTGTCCGGCGAGCCTGGGCCTGCTCATGCGTCCATGAGTGTGCGTGTGTGTGCGTGTGTGTGTGTGTGTGTGTGTGTGTGTGTGTGTGTGTAGGTGTGCAGAGTAGCCAGGCAGCTCCTTCCACCTGCTGCCGCTTAACCTCTGGAACCCCATCAGAGGGGAGAGTCCTGCAGCCTGGGGCCTGGCGGTGGGCCTAGGTGGGTGCCTGGGGGAAATGGGGCCAGGAGGACCTCTGGGGTGGCCTCTCAGCCTTTATTCTCTTCTCCAGTTACCTGTGCTCTGTGACCTTGGGAGCCAGCCAGGTAGCTAATAAAGAAAGCAAACCTGTGGCCTCACTCACTGGGTGCCAGGCCCTGCCAGTCGGGGCTCCCGGCAGGCCAGAAACCGCCCTCCTGTGGCTGGGGGAAACCCAGGGGAGAAAGGCCTCATCCCAGAGCTGCCTCCTGTCGCACCCAGCAGTGTCTTCTCCCCGGTTTCCTGTGTGTCACCCCCAGCCCACACTTCCCTCGGCTGCCAGGGTGAAATGGCCATTCCCGGAGTGAGGCATGAGTCAGCAAAGGAGACGGATTCTGAGTCTTCATAACCTCCAGGCACATCTATTAAATATTTAAATGACAATTCAGTATTGATTCTTTCCCATCCGTCCCCTGAGGGAGAGCAGTTCCTGTCTGGGATTCAGATAACAGCAAATTTGGATTTAGACAAACTCCAGAAGAGCTCAGAGGTGCTCCGTAAGTCTCACCTGAACTCGCCTTGGCGCCTCCTCAGAGCTTGCTTGCTGCCAGGAGTGGAGACAGGTTGGGTCTGCCCATTTCACTGAGAAGAAAAGACCACAGAGGTGGTCTGGGGCCTGTCCCACTCCACCCCACTTCCTTCTTCCCACAGCCCTCTGTCATTCAGCCACTCATTCTGACCACTGAGGCTGCTGCAAGACTGACACGGCCCCTGCTCTCTAGAGCTTAATTCTTGGAGAGGAGACAGTTGACCAGAACCCAAACTGGCAGGGAAGGCCCCTCTAGGATATTGAGTTCCTAGGCCGTGTCCAGGCCCCTGGGTCCCTGGGCTGGGTAGAGGGCAGAGCGGATCTGGCCTAATTATGGATTGGCCCTTACTAGTCACAGATCTGTCTTACCTCCCAGGACAGTTATCAGGATAAATATACCCAACTCCCCATTCCTGGGGAGTTACTCACCCGGTAAAAGTACCCTGCTGCTGCGGATTAGATTACCTCTGCTCCTGTGCTGGGGCTGGGGGAGGGGCGTCCAGCCTGCCGCTCTGCTCCTTCCTAATCTGGAAGAGTCTCAGCCAAGGGGCTGAGATGAGACCATCCTCAAGGAGCCAGGGCCCTCCTGCTGTTTACATAGCTTCTTCCTTCCGAAGGGAAGGGCCGGCCCGCAAGCCTGGCTCCTTGCTCACGTCCTTGAGCTTGGGCGGCCGTCGGGAGACTGGACAGCTTCTCTAATACGTGAGGCCACCAGGACTGCCTAGGTGGTCAGCAGGGCAGGGCGAAACCTCCCTGGCCCTGAGCGCTGAGCCCCGCAGGCCGTGAGGCTGCGCCTCTCTGCATGTACGCGGGGAAGGTGCCGGCCGAATGGCGCTTTTTCTCCAAGGCTGGGTCTCACGGTAGGTGGCAGGGATGGATGCCTGCCTTGGCCTGTGACAGGCCCTGGCCACTGTGCTGGAGCTTTCAGGGCAGCCCTTGCTGCTGTCTTTCTGTTTGTCGGCCCCTGCTTGGGAGCAGGAAAGCCGAGTTAAACTGGCCTGCAGAAAGAAGGTGGGAGGCTGAGGCTTGAAAATACCTTGTTTTACTCTGGGCCTCTGCTCGGCCAGGCCTCGAGAGTACCAGCTTTTTGGAAACAGGGTCTTTGATAGCCAGAGGCCCCACCTCTTCTAGTCTGGGGTGGTGGGGTAGAGAAGTGGCAGGGGCCCCGGTGAGCTCTGGGAGAGGACGATGCCTCTCTTACCTGCCCCATCCAGGGAGACCTGGCAGGGCCACTTTAGTTTTCCCAGAATGGCACCCCCAAACTGCAGATCTTGGATGGCAGCATCATTGGCCCTCCAGAAGGGGTTGGGGAAATCCTTTCCCTTCCAGGGTCTGCTGGCTCTGGGAGGGAGCACCATTCTGCTTAGCAACTCCCATTAGGGGGTGAGTGCTCTCTTCCAGGGACTGCATTTTATATCCATTTTCTACCTAATACTCCTGTGAATAAGAAGTCAGACGGGGAAAACAAGGCACAAGAGCAGCTAAGCAGCCTGGCTGAACAGTTAAGCCACTGAGCAGCCTGTGACCTGGTTCCCGAGTGTACCAACATCTAGTGCTCAGTCTGTGCAGAGAAGTGAATCACTCTGGTCCTTCCTCCCTCATCCCCCCCAACTCACACTTGAGGGGCCTTGGATGCACCTTTATCTCAGTCTCCTGGTGCTTGTCCAGCTCCAGAACTCTTGACAACCATGATCAGACACTAAGAAGTGGCTGCGCTTGGGTAGAAGGAAGCCAGACTTGTGAAAGGGCCTGAGCTTGTTTTTATACTGTGGGTGGAGGTGGAAAGGGAAGTTTCTTTCACTGATTCTCTTTGTCACATGTGGGAGGGTAAGCCTAGGTCCCAGAGGCACGGTCTAGGAGACATGCTCCATGGTGGGGGCTTGAGGAAACCTGGGACTCTCAGTCCTGCTCCCCTGCTCTGGTTTGGGAATGCAAGGGGCTCAGGCTCAGCATTTGCCCTGGAATGTGGGCAGACCGGCCCCTGGGTCCTCTCCCTCCCTGGGCAGTGAATGAAAAGGCCTGTTCTTAACCCCCTCGGGGCTGCAGACCAGCGCTCCCACCCAGGCCTAAGGACATCATTCAGCTAGATTGCTGGGGGAGGGTTGCCCCCCCCCCCTCCGTTCTCCCCCTTCCTTGCCCAAAGCCTCTGACTGCTAGGAGACCAGGCAGAGAGGGAATGGGGGTTGTACCATGCACCCCACCCCCCAGTTTACAGAGGTGCTGGCTGCGAGGGGATGCATCCTATGGGTTTTGGGAGCTCCAGCGAGTTCGTAAGTCTTGGTCGCACCTTCAAATGATTTTGCGCTTTGGACAGGGGCCCGCGGCTTAGCACCCAAACCACCTTGCGCTGCTTCTCATAGGCTGCCCAGTTTCTCGTGCTCAGCCAAGCTTTCGCGGCATTGAGACTTCCCGTGCGCGCACAGCTGGGTGCTCCCGGGTCTTCCCTGCTTGAAAATTCCGTGATTGCATGAGGGTGATGGCTCGGGGTTATCTTCGGTGACTCCCCGACTGGGACTCGGCGGGCCAATAGCGCCCTCTGGCGGGAGGCAGCGGCCGGCTCGCGTCCCTTCACGGCCAGGGCCTGGTCGCTGGGGGAGCTGGAGTCATTTATCTCCCAACTTCCTCCACACCCCCAGCTCACCCCGCAGAAGACACACAAGTGGATGGGCTCACCCAGGGGCTTTCTTTCAGAGGGTGGAAGTGCAGTGCCAGGGCTTGCATCAATGGACTCAGAGAAACTAAAGGTCTGCAGAAAGGAGGGTGGCTCACCCTCAAAGGGTGGAGAAACCCCCCGGAAAACTTACTTCTTCCGCGTGACTTAGGTGATCTAGTAGCTGGGAATCTCAGATCTGAAGCCAGAAAGCTAGTTGTGGAGCTGCTGAGGAAGTCTGAGGCCTGTGTGAAGGAGCCCCGACCCCTTCAGATACTGCTTCTGTGTATCTGGGCGCATCCGCTAGACGTGGAGAGAAAGGGTGTTCCAGTGGGTACCATCTTCTCTGAGCCTTTGGGTCTCGGGGATTCTCTGAGCCTGCCCCTAGGGTTTTTACAACTAGGTGCCAGGGAGTGTCTGCAGCTGAAAACAGAAACCTCCCCTCAGTCTTCCTCTGCTGTCTCTGTTTGCTCAAGCAGGGGAGGAGTTTGCTGAGCTTGCAAGGAGACTTTGGCCTGTAACCATTTACGGCTGGTGGGGAGGTTGCAGCTTCTGCCTTGCAAGAAGGCCGGGAGTAGAGGTTGCAGTGCACTCGTGGGCCGCCTCCCGTAGTCCTGGGTGTCTTTTCTAAGGCGTCTGGGGGACAGTGACACCGAGTCCTATCCAGTCACTGAGCCGAGGCTGAGAGAGGACTCCACAGACCCTGCCGCTCACGCTGGCCCTGCTGCACTTCCTCTCTCAGAGAGAGTTTCCAAACAAAGGTTTGGAAAGAATCGGGAAATGATGCGCCTTCCCCGGATGTCCACACATCTCTTAGGATGTTACTTTGTTGGTCAGCTTTTCGTTTCAAGGTTGTCCTCTTCATATCTTGCCCACATTCTACCCAGAAAAGATCTAGGAGGGGAAGCCAGTGCTTTGCTTTGCATCTCACCCTGATCTAGGAGGGAAATCTTTTTCTGAATTTCACAAAGCAAACAGGATCTAATGTTTGCAGCTTCCTATGTACTAGAGCACCTGCTCTCTCGTGTAAACCTCACACCAGTGCTGTGAGATGGGGGTTAGGAACCCCGGATTTCTGAGGAACTGAATGATTTGCTGTGTAGCCGTGGATAGTACATGGAGGAGGTGGGACTTGAACTCAGGTCTGGCTGGACTCCAGCGCTTGTGATTTTTTTTTTAAGATTTATTTATTTATGCATATAAGAACTGGGGTGTAGGCCAGAGGTGCGGAGTGGTAAGAGGATTCACCAGAGACAGAGTGGGGAGCAGAACAGGCAGATAGACTGAAGTACACTGCTGAGGGGAGCAGCGGGCGAGGCAGGAGAGGTCTGCTGCGCCATGTGGGAAGCTCCCTGGCCAGGGATCAAACTCGTGCTGTAGTGACTCTGGATAGCTTCATAGTGCTGAAACTTAACCCACTGTGCCACCAGGGAGGCCCTACTTGCGATCCTTTGCCCCCCAGGACTGCTCCTTTGGGCCAGCAGTGGTCTTTGTATTAAAAAATGCCTGTTGAGGGCCTCCCTGGTGGCGCAGTGGTTGAGCGCTGCGCTGTGGAGCTGTCAGCAGGCGCGATGTGATGGAGTTCGATGCCCGGCCGGGGAGACTCCCACGTGGTGCAGCAGACCTCTCCTGCCTCGCCCGCTGCTCCCCTCAGCAGTGTATTTCTGATCTGCCTGTTCTGCTCCCCACTCTGTCTTTGGTGAACCCTCTCGCCGCCCCACACCTCTGACCAGTACCCCAGCTTGTATGTATAAATAAATAAATCTTTAAAAAAAAATGCCTGTTGAAATCATAAACCAGAATCCAGGCCCCTAAACTCTTAAACTTTTCTTAGAGCCGGGTTAGAGTGAGGGGGTGAGGGTGTTTGTCTCAGAGTGCAGTGGGGCCCTGACCCAGAGGGCTTGATGGGGAGGGTTGTCTTCTACTGAAGGTTTAGGGCCCCGTAGACCAGAGGCCCAGATCCCAGCTCTGTCACTTGACAGCAGCGGCAGCGTGGGGACAGGATTCTGGGTGCCAGTGTGTCGAGGGAGGTGGCAGACGTGAGGCCCCGAGGAGACGTGTGCTGGCCATTCTGGCCGGAAGCTGCTCCTGTTAGCCCTGCTGGGGTGGCGCTTGTGGCCTGCCTGGGGAACTGTGGGATGTCCCAGCGGGCTCTGCCCATATTGAAGGAGGAGCCCTGCCCATGTTGGACTGGACCCAGAGGAAGTGGGACACTGGCAGCAGGTGTGGCTGTGCAGAGACCGCTGGGATGGGCCCTGGACACCAGTTCCTTTTCCGCTGTTACCTAGACGCACACTGACTCCCGCTACTTCCGGCTTGCTAGAGACAGGAAGCCAGTCCTTTTCCACACAGCCCGGAGCAGTGGGGGCTACAGGAACTGTGCTTCCCCGGAAGCCAGGAAACCTGTGCTGGCCGTTGGCCCCAGGTGCCTTGGAACCAGCGTCCCCTCTGACCAGCTGAGTAGAGCCTGGGTAGGTGTGGCTGGCCTGGGAAGTAGGGGGTGAAGGCCAGCAGCTGGGAGAAGGTGTGGGCCTTGGGACCAGCACCCTGTGTCCCTCTTCTAGGCAGGGTGGGGTTGGAGGGGGCCATGAGGAACAATCAGATCGACAGGCCTCTGAGCGTGGACCCCAGCATTCAGGAAGATGTACTGTTTAAATATGGCATTATCCTGTGATAACAGCAGCCTCTTGTAGGCCAGATTTTTGGGGTTTGGAGCTTTGAGGAGTCTGTCAGTCCTGTCACTCTGCAACTCTGTCTGGAGCAAGTCCATCACTTCTCACTCACTGTTTCCCCATCTGTAAAGGGAGGCTGACTTCATGGGGTGGTAGGGGGGTTAACTGAGACCACTTATGCACTGTGCCAGTTGCCAGTAAATGGCAGTAATTGCAGCCGCTGCTTGTGATGAGTCTTAGCCTGGGGCCAGGGACTCAGCATTCCCCGACCCCCAGCAGGTCACCAGGTAGGTGAGAGTGAGCAAGGCTGTGAGTATGGCAGGAATGAGGGTGTGACTTCCAGGGCCCGACTCCCCGACCCTCCGGGCTGTGGGGCTGTTGAAGGTCCCAGGTGGAGAGGAATAAGGGAGGAGGGGTGGTCTGTCCCCCCCTCTCCAGCTCTATCATTCTTGTCTGGGGATCGGGGAGATCTAGGCCCCCCTGTTGGCTGCCCAGTGCCAGGGTAATGGAAACATACACTTGAGGGCCGATTCGGCTCCCTTGTTGCTGTTAAAAGCAGAATAGCGGGGCCTTGCAGCCTCTGGAGCCAGGCTGCCTGCCAGGCTCTGCAGAAACAGCCTACAGAGCAGTCTGTCCCACCCTCGGCCCGGGAGGTGGGAATGCGGCGCCAGCCTCCTTCCAACCCGCGGCTCCCCGTGCACCTTGCCTTGTGGCCCGGAACCCTGGGAAGGGGCTTGGAGCCTGGGGTTCTCCTTCTGCCTGGTGAGGGAGGCAGGTGCCACCCCAGGGACCTCTCCAATCTTGAGACTGAGACAGCCAAGTTCTTGGAAATGAAGTGGGGCCTGGCACTGCCCGGGCCCCTCCCTGTGTGACGTGGGCCCCTCCCGCCTGTTCTCTCTGCCTTGCCTCGCGGAGTCAGAGTTCCAGGCAGGCGCTTCTGACTCCCAGCCAGTCAGCTGCACAGGCCTGTCGGGAGGGGACGCAGAGCCGGGGGCCCGACTCCCAGAGGTAGGAGAGCCTCAAAGGCAGCCCAGAGAGCCCCAGAGCCAGCACCTCCAGGCCTGGGCCTTCCAGGAGAGGTCAGCTGTGGGGGCTGGCTCTCAGCCAGGCTGGTGCGGGGTGGTATCTTCCTGTCCCGAGGGGGGTCATTTCTCCCCTGGGTGGGGCAGGTGCTCAGTCACTGACTCCAGGGCAGGCGGGGCGTGCACTGCAAACAGAGTTGCCAGGATCCCTGGCTCTTACCTGCGCCTTTTCTTCACAGACGCCCTGCTGGCGGATTTGGAGTCCACCACCTCCCACATCTCCAAACGGCCCGTGTTCTTGGCGGAGGAGACCCCCTACTCATACCCAACTGGAAACCACACCTACCAGGAGATTGCGGTGCCGCCCCCTGTCCCTCCACCGCCGTCCAGCGAGGCCCTCAATGGCTCAATCCTTGACCCCTTAGAACAGTGGCAGCCTGACGCCTCCCCATTCAGCCACCAGCAGGTAAGGGGGGACCAGAGCTGGGAAGCCCCATGAGGCTTCGGGGTAAAAGAGACTTGTCTGGTTGGACTTGGGGCACCAGGGGAGAACTGGGATCAGGGCCACGGGGAGAGGGGCACATGTCCGGCTCTCCCCACCAGACGCCACGTGAGGGGCGGTGGCCAGTGTTGAATCACCTGTCTCCCGCCAGCTCGTGGAAATTCCCTGGTGAGACTGGCTGTGAGCAGGCTCCTCCTGGGGGTGACTGGGCTGTTCCTTTCCTTCCCTGGGGGGGCCTCTGAGCATTCTCCTCCCCTCAGCCTCAGTCCCTGTCACCCGCCTACGGCTCCAGTGCCAAAGCTTCCAGTGCCTCCATCCCGCAGGACGGCGGGGGCTCCCCGTGTTCGCGCGCCGGGGAGGAGGAGCACGTCTACAGGTACTGCCCCCGCCCTGCACTGTCCCCCTTCCCCGCTTGGAGACCCTGGGCCCGGCCGGTGCTGGAGGCAGCTGAAGCTGGGCAGCAGACCTGGCAGCCAGCCCTGGGGCATCTGCCCCAGGAGTCACTGGGTTAAACCACAGAAGCCCTGAGGTTTCTGGCCGGCTGGTCATGCCGCTCACCTCTCTTGCCCATTGGCCTTATCACGGCCATCTCCGTGCAGCGGATGGGCTGGGCTGTCATGTCTCCTGTGGAGTTGAGGAACTGAGGCAAGACTTCCTTCCTCCACTCTTAGCTCATCCCTTCCCCACTCTCTGTCCTCTGCTGGGGGAGACTTCTTATCTCCTCTGCTGCGTCTCCTTCAGAACTTGGGGTCCACCAAATCACTGTCTCTCACTGTTGTTTCCCTCTGCCTCTGGAAGCTTCCCCAACAAGCAGAAGTCAGCTGAGCCTTCGCCCACTGTGATGAGCTCCTTGCTGGGCAGCAACCTCTCCGAACTCGACCGCCTGCTGCTGGAACTGAATGCCGTGCAGCAGAACCCCCCCGGCTTCCCCACAGGTAGGACTGGTCCTGGTGGGGGGCCTGCGGGACCCCAGGCCCACCTGCTGGCCTCTGGATCCCTGGAGGGGTGGGCGCCGAGCGGCCTCTGTCTCTCCCTTTCTCCAAGATGAGGCCAACTCCAGTCCCCCGCTGCCTGGGGCTCTGAGCCCCCACTATGGCGTCCCGGAGAACAACAGCCTCCTGGGGGGCAAAGCCGGGCCCCTGACGAAGGAGAAGCCCAAGCGGAATGGGGGCCGGGGCCTGGAGGACGTGCGGCCCAGCGTGGAGAGTCTCTTGGATGAGCTGGAGAGCTCCGTGCCCAGCCCCGTGTGAGTGTCCGCGGCCCCCTACCCTTGTCTGTGTCTGCCCCGCAGCCCCGGTGCCGTCTGTCCCCCGTTGCTGGCCAGGCCCTGGACCGGGCACTGGGGCTAGGGTGAGTCTGTGGGCACCACCCTGGCCCACAGTGAGCCCCCCTCCACCTGACCAAGTGGGTGCTGTATGCCGCGCGGTGGGGCGCCCACTGGGGCCCTTCTCGGGGTGCTGAGTGTTTGCGTTCTCACGCCTCGGTGTTCCCACCTGAGTGGCCTGAAGGTGCCATGGTGTGGGGGTGAGGCCTCTGGCTCAGTAGGGGCGAGACCCAGGTCTGCAGGCAGCACACGGGGCTGGGTGCCGCTGGGGCCCTCAGCACGGGCGCCTGCCCAGAGCTCGGGTACAGCAGCTCTCGGCAGCGCTGCTCCGTCATCGGCCAGTGTCTTGTCCAGTGTCGTAAGACACTGTCTTGTCCAGGGAGCTCGCACTTGGTTCACAGACGAGCTTGAACTTTGGTGGGCGGGCCAGTGGCGTCTTCCAGGGGAAGGTGCCGTTTGCACGGCCCTCTCCCCTCCCAGGTCAGTGCACTCAGAGCCCCCGTCTCTGGCTGACAGCGGCCCCGTCCCAACGGCGGGGGGTGTCCCCAGGAGAGAGTGGGAGCAGGTAGGCTTCCCCACGACTTGGGGCACTGGAGCCAGCGTGAGGAGGGCACAGCCCTCTAGGGGAGCACGGTGCCGGGTACTGGGGCCCCGCTGATGCCCTGTCTGCCCCGCAGCCCTGCCATCACTGTGAACCAGGGTGAGATGAGCAGCCCGCAGCGAGTCACCTCCAGCCAGCAGCACACGCGCATCTCCGCCTCCTCTGCCACCAGGGAGCTGGACGAGCTGATGGCCTCGCTGTCGGATTTCAAGGTGCCCTGCGGCCCCCCCTTTGCCCTGCTTGTCCCTGAAGGGTGCCTCATGCTGCTTGTCTTATACCTCGGTGTGGTAACTGTGGCTCAGCCCTTCAGTGTTGGGGTGCTGAGACCAAGCCAGGGACTCTGCAGCATGCTGGGCAGGATACTGGGGGCCAGGCTGGGGATGTGGGGACCGAGCTGTCTGTGGCCTGTGCAGGCAGAGAAGTGCTCAGCAGGGACATTCCTTCCTCCCTGGGCTCCCAGCTCCCAGCCTCCCCGTGGAGAATCGGGAACCTGGGACAAAGGGCCCTGTGTTGATGGCTGCCCTGAGGGGGAGGGCATTCTCTGCTGGGCCATGTGGGCTTTGGGTGCTGTCTGAGAGGTCACTTGCCCTGGAGCCCCCGTTCCCATGCTAGCTGTCCTCAACATGTCTTCCTTCTTTCTGCCTCTGGCTCCCGAGTCCCTCGCCAACCCCTCACTCTCCCTCCACGGGCCTCTGAGTTCCCCCAAGTTCTGGCTACGGGACACCCAGCTAGGCTGCCGGGTTAGTGTAGTCCTGCAAGTACCCGCCTTGCTGCCTACCCCTACTTCCGGGCCTCCCTGGGCTGCCAGGCCGTGTTTTATTTAGAGGATGCAGCGCTTCGGGGGATTGCTATTGACAAAACTCTCCAGCAGTTGCTGACTTTCCCCTTCCATGTGGGGAGCCCCCTGGGACCCGCTGAGGGAACAGGAGAAGGGGAGCCAGCTGTCTGTGCGTTCGGGGCCCTGACGGGGCCTCTCAGCTTCCTTTTAGCTGGCGTTTCACCGTGGGGCACAGAATATGGGAATGGGGCCGGGGGAGAGGCCGAGCCGGGGCTTACGGCCCAGGCGTGCTGCGGTTATGGCCGCACGTGAGTCAGTTGGACTCAGACATTGGCCTGAGCTAGCCCTGCCCTGGTGCCCACACTCTGCACTTTCTCGACACTCTGCAAGTGGCTGCACTGGTTCCAGCTGTGCCCGCCGAGCAAGGTCTTGGGGGGACATAGAAAGTGGCCTGAAGAGACAGAGCCCAGATTGAATCAAGCTGGGGGGCAGCGGTCTGAGGCTCTCTTCCTTGCCCACCCCGCCCTGGCCTTCTCTGGCTTGTGCCTTCTGACGGGGGCCTCATGGGCATGACTCGGGGCTGCTTTCTCTGCCTGGGTCAGTCCATGGGCCCAAGGACGCAGAGCTCAGGAAAACCTTTATTTTGGGGACGTAGTTCCCTTGCTTCAGCTTCGCAGCCACCTTGGTCAGTGTAGATGGTGCCTCTCAGCAGTCCCAGGCTCAGCCCACCCCTGCAGGGGGCGTCCTCACCTCTCCTGTCTCTCTCTCCTCTCTCCTCTGCCTTTTGTCTTTCTCCTCCAGACCAGCTCCTCTGCTGTGGCCATAAGCTCCCGGGGGCTGCTGCCCAGCTCAGCCCCAAGCCCACACCACGCCTCCCCTCTTCCTCCTTCTGTGTCCTCGCCACCCACTGCTGTGCCCTCGTCTCCAGGCCCCAGTCACGCCCTGGAGGGACTCTGCATCCAGGGTGACGATAATGGACAGGGCCTCCCGTCTCCCGAGGCCCCCAGCTGGCTTGACTTGGATGGCCTGGGCTTGATGGCCGAAACCCCCAACTCGAGGGCTCTCTCTGGGGAGGGTTCTCTGGGGCCACTGGGTACAGCGAGCCAGGTTCAAGTTTGCAGGGACCTCCCAAACCTCACGAGTGAGCTCTCCACGGCTCCCCTCTGCCACACTCTACCCCAAGCTGGGTGCACAGGGCCCCAGGAGCCTGGAGAACCCCAAGGGCTGCCAGCCCACCCTGCATGCTCCGAGAAGGCTGCGGCTGCCACATGGGAGCCGCCATGGAGTTTGGAGGTGGTCCGGCCCGAGACCCCCTGCGGAGCTGCGCCTGGCTTCCAGGAAGTGACCGAGGCAGCTGTCGTGGCTGTGGGCCGGCCGGCCATCTTCCTGGACACCTGGAGTCCCACAAAGGAATGTGGACAGTTCCCGAAGGAAAGGGCAAGGCCAGAGCCAGCGGGGCCAGAAAGCAACTGTCCCGCTCCAGTTGATGGGTTAGGTGGAGAGATACCCGTGAGGGGCAGTCTGGTAAGGCCAACCCCGGGACCCGACACTCCCGGGAGGCCACAGGGCACCTCAGAAGCTGCCACCGAGGCTGAGAGACAGCAGCCGGAGCTTCCACCTGCCACGGTCATGGACACACCCAACGCCACCGAGAGGATTTCCACTGCTGGCCAGGCAGGCGCAAGCTCACACGGCTGCGGCACGGCCCTCGGCGGCCTGAGTGTGGGCCGCTCCTGGCTAACCGCATGCAGCCTCCCGCTCCGCGCATGTCTGCTTGGGCAGCAGGTCCCGAGATACGCGGCTGCGACCCCGACAGTAGGCCCCGGGCGGCGGGCTCTGTGGGGCCGCTGGAGCTCCGCAGGCCCCGGATTCTCTCTCAGCAAAGCCCCCTCTCGTTTGTTAAGGCTTTTTCCTTTGAACAGGCTGTCCCTGGCACCCTGGAGGGATGTGTGCCAAGTGGTTACAAGCATGGGCTGTCGAACCCGGTGGAACTAATTGCAAGCCATACCTCCAACACTTGCTGCCAACGTGACCTGGGCAACCACCCTCAGCCTCAGTTTTCTCATCTTAAAAATGGGAGTAGCAGTAGACCATTTCCACCACGGTTGTCTGGAAGTAAGGGCGCTAATGCTGGAAAGTGTAGGGAAGGCAGCAGCGTCTGCAGCCGGGGCTGCTGCCGCTGCAGCTGCTGGTCTTTGCTTCTTGCTTGGTGTGGGCTTTAGGTCCCCTCCTGAAACAAAACAACACATCAAAACCACTACAAACAAGTGGGCTATCATGTAAACAAGGAACAGAAAACCTAGGTTAAGTGAGTTGCTGGAAGGAAAGACTGCATTTTTCTGTTGCATACCAAACGGAAGAAAGCAACCAAATCACAAGAGAAAGAAAAAGCCTGAGCCCTTTCAAGAGTGTCCACTTACACCTCTCAAATACTCCTTGTAGGGTAGCCTGGAAGGGAGCCGAGAAAATACACCCATTCTAAGGGTGGGGAAACTGAGGCCAGTGGAGGTCAAGGTCTTGCCCAGGGCTGGCGCCACCTTGGAGACTGGCACCGGGTGGAGGGCGTCCGCTTGGCCCCCGCCACCCCTCAGCTCAGCTTGGCTCTTCTCTGGTAGTCTCACTCTGCCTTGCCCTCCCCTCCCCGGTACCTGAGTGTGGACTGAGCACGACTGAGCCCGGAGCGGGGCTGACACAGTTTCCCCTCCCCCCTCAGATCCGCTCTGTGATCAGGAGGAGCCGGGAGACGGGCCACGCACACCCCATGTCCCGGGAGCCCTCCCCCCGCCGCCGCCTGGACCCCGCTGCCCTGAGCAGGACCCCATCCCAGGAGCAGCTCATCACAGAGCTGCAGGGGCGGCTGGGCATCCAGCCGGAGGCGGAGGCGGCCGCGGGGGCCTGTGCTGAGGACTGGCTGACCGAGGGCGGCGTCATCACCGTGCGGCCGCGCGGAAGGCGGGCTGGGGGGCAGCTTGCAGAGAAGGTAGCGGGAGACGCTGAGGCTGGGCCGGGGCCTCGGGCGTCCCGCTCCTCCCCCAGCCCCAGCGCTGGCTGGAGGGGCCACCCGGCATCTGGTGTGTGAGGGGGGCCCACAGCCCGTGACCTGATGAGACTGGCCTCGGTCTTGCGGTCACGGTGGGAAGGCCCCAGGGAGTCTGGGGACCCCGCCTCCCGTGCCCCCTGCTCTGCCAGCTGCTGTTTCCTCTTTTGTCTTCACTGTCTCCCCTCTCTCCTCCCCAGGTTGCCTTCCCTCCTGGCTCTCCCATTCCCCAGAGAAGAACCGTCTCTGTCCCGGCCTCTCTGCCTCCTCCTGTCCCTTTGCTCCAGCATTGCAAAGACACCTCAGCCGGCTGCTCTTCTCCCCTGCCCTGCCGGCCTGCCCCCTCTACCCTGGGGCCCTTGGCTGTCACCCTCGGCTCCTCTGGGGTCCAGAGCGCGGGGGCAGAGCCCTGGAAGGGGGGATCCCAGGGTCCCTCCCAGCTCACTGCTGCGCCCCACGCTGTGCGGTCTGTGGGCTGCCAGACCGAGGAGGACCCGCTCTTCCCCCCCATGCAGGCAGGCCTCGGGACCCATGCCAGCCCCCCTCTTTCCCCGACACGGAGCTGTGTCCCCGCCCTGCTCACAGGGCAGGGCGGCCCCAGGCCCCAGCACGCCTCCCCATACTCCTTCCCTAGAGCAGGCCTTGACTCTGGGCCCTCTCGGCTCCCTGTCGCTCCCCCATTCCCTGGGGGGTCAGTTGCCCGCTGCCCCAGCAAGGGAGACCTGCACCTCTGTGTACCCCCCGCCCCCAGGCCCAGACCTCTCAGGGCCTCCTGCACTCTGGCCTGTCGCCTCCCTGTGTCCTGAGCGTCCAGTCGCCCCTCTCCCCTCCCCGTCTGTCCCTGGGCCTCTCTCTGGGTGTCTCCCCTCTAGCTGCCCCCTCACCCTCCGATACTAGTAGTGCCGGTCAGGGCAAAAATCCTCATATCGCCCTGTGTCCCCTTTTCTGAAATGGTCCAGGGACAAGGCCTCTTACTCTTTTTTCCTGAATTTTCAAGAGTATTTCTTACGCTGGTTTCCTCCCCTGCCTAAGCTCCAGGGCCTGGAACAAAGAGCGGATGGGGAGCTGCGCGGGGCGGCCGGCGGGTCTCCGAGCGGCCGGCAGAGCAGTCCCGGAGGGCAGCACGAGGGAGGGGTCAGTGCGAGTGTCTTGCTGCCGTGTTCTCCCGGGGCTTGTTGGGTCGCGGCGGCTGCGAGCCCGTCTCTGACCCTGCAGAGCCCTGGGCCCCCACTAGGGCTCTGGAGGCCCCCAGGAGGTTGCAGTTGTTGCCCGTTCGGCCCACCTGTCCAGGAGGGGGACAGCCCAGTGCTGGGGTGCTGTGAGCCGCTGGGACGTCCTGACCGGCCCTCTCTTGCCTCCACAGTTCATGAACCAGGGGAGGCCAGGGAGCAACTCTCCTCCTGGGGGGCCCCCAAAGCCTGGGAGCCAGCTCGACAGCATGCTGGGAAGCCTGCAGTCTGACCTGAACAAGCTGGGGGTTGCCACAGTGGCCAAAGGGGTCTGCGGTGCCTGCAAGAAGCCCATCGCCGGGCAGGTGATGCGGGCGGGGCCAGGGCTGGGCGGGGCGGGGGCGGGGAAGGGTGTCCGGTGGCAGGTGGCACCGAGCCACGTCCGCCTCCCACCCCAGGTCGTGACTGCCATGGGGAAGACGTGGCACCCGGAGCACTTCGTCTGCACCCACTGCCAGGAGGAGATCGGGTCCCGGAACTTCTTCGAGCGGGACGGGCAGCCCTACTGTGAAAAGGACTATCACAACCTCTTCTCCCCGCGCTGCTACTACTGCAACGGGCCCATCCTGGATGTGAGCGCCGGGCGGGGCGGCCGCGGAGGGTGCGGGTGGCGTCACCCGGGGCTCGGAGAGGTCACCTCAGACCCCGAGTCCACAGCTAGGAAACGGGGGGCTGGGGGCCAGGCCCTGCACTCCCCCCCACCCCGCCCCGGCTGCACAGACCAGCCTCCAGCCCGAGTCCCCACGGCAGAGGCTCCCCAGGAAACGAGTGTGCCCCCTCGCTCTCCCGCT
The DNA here is from genome assembly GCA_004024925.1 of Scalopus aquaticus. Classification (NCBI taxonomy): domain Eukaryota; kingdom Metazoa; phylum Chordata; class Mammalia; order Eulipotyphla; family Talpidae; genus Scalopus; species Scalopus aquaticus. The sequence continues at coordinate 24,867 of PVIJ01008547.1, forward strand.
GTGTGATGTTAGGGGGACACCCCACGCCTCCGGGCCTGCTGCTGCACTGGCTAAATGGCAGCCACGGTGGAACCCATGACCTTGACCCCACTTGGGGGCTAAAGGCAGGTGTGTCTGGCACAGGGCGGCCTCACTCACCGGTTTCTCTGTGGCGTTCAGAGCAGCGAGGGGAGGCCTGATCTGGGGAGTGTTGCCCTTTCCCCGGGGGGCGGCAGGACAGCCTGGCTGCGCGTCTCTGACCCCACACTCTGCTCCCACAGAAAGTGGTGACAGCTCTTGACCGGACGTGGCACCCCGAGCACTTCTTCTGTGCCCAGTGTGGGGCCTTCTTCGGCCCCGAAGGTACTGACCACCAGCTGACCTGGCCCGCCCCACCCCAGGGGACAGTGGGGTGGGCTTGGACACTTTGGGGTGTGGATGCCGGGTGCTGCAGCGCTGGGGCTGTAACTCTGCCCCCACACTCCCTGTCCTCAGGGTTCCACGAGAAGGACGGCAAGGCCTACTGTCGGAAGGACTACTTCGACATGTTCGCGCCCAAGTGCGGCGGCTGCGCCCGGGCCATCCTGGAGAACTACATCTCGGCCCTCAACACCCTTTGGCATCCTGAGTGCTTCGTGTGCCGGGTGAGGACCCCCAAGCTCTGACCTGAGGGTCTGGGGTTGGGCGGAGGGGAGAGATGCTGACCCTATGTTTGGGTCTGAATTGGTGGCTCGTTTGGGGTTACTAGTGGAGTGAGCAGGCAGCCCTCAAGTCCAGTAGGGCCTGGGCCAGGGCTCGTGCTGAGGCTCGGAGGAGCCAGGCGGACCGCGTGCTCACCTCGGGGCTGGTCTCGGGGAAAGGGCACGTGAGAATGAAATGCAGGCTTTAGCGGCCGCAGCAGAAATGGGCAGTAGTGTTCAAGCTGCATTCTGGGAGGGAATGGGGGCTCCCAGCTCCAGTTATTGGGGACCCAGCAAAGGTACTTGACAGATAAGTTTGGGAAATACTCTTCACTGCAGGACTTGTCACAGCCTTTGATACCTAAGCGTGCATGGAGTCTGGGGTGTGGTCTGACCACAGGATCCTTTCTTCAGCACTGGGGTTTCTGGGTACACAGTACAGTCCCCTGGTGGGGTGCCCAGGAGGCAGACCCTTAGTGGAATCTGGTTGTGCCTCTTAGTGCCCATGTGACCCTGGGCGGGTCGCTTGGCTCCTAGGCCCTGGCCCCTGTTTCCTGTCCGGAGAGTGCAGTGAGCCTCAAGCGCCACGCCTGGCACCCAGGAAACGTTTGGCTTAGTGAGGGGGCATGGAGGGGAGCGGGCGACAGGCCCGTCCCCTGCCCGCGGGCCAGAGCACCTCAGCTGAGCCCCTGCCGCCCGCCCGCAGGAGTGCTTCACGCCTTTCGTCAACGGCAGCTTCTTCGAGCACGACGGGCAGCCCTACTGCGAGGTGCACTACCACGAGCGGCGCGGCTCCCTGTGCTCCGGCTGCCAGAAGCCCATCACGGGCCGCTGCATCACCGCCATGGCCAAGAAGTTCCACCCGGAGCACTTCGTCTGCGCCTTCTGCCTCAAGCAGCTCAACAAGGGCACCTTCAAGGAGCAGAACGACAAGCCTTACTGTCAGAGCTGCTTCCTCAAGCTCTTCTGCTAGGTGCCCTCGACCCGCATCTGCCCGCTCCCCAGGCCCAGCCTCCCCGACGGCTGCTGTGCCCCAGAGGCCTCGCACGGGGTGAGGGGCAGACCTGACCGAAACTGGAACCTGCATCCTTGGCTGGTGCGGGGGGGCGGGGGCGGCGAGGGGTCCCTCCTGCTTTCTCCACCCCTGCAGCGCCTCCGGGCCTCCCAGCTGCACCCCGCCTAGGCTGCCGGCTCTCCACCCTCCTGGCGGGCGGCCACGTTTGTCCCCACGAGCCGCCTGGCCAGGCCCGCACCCCACACTGGAGCCGTCTCTTACTCGCGTTTGGCAGTGGAGCCCGGGGGGAGCGGGCAAGCAGGGTCAGATGGGGCCAGCTTTTATCCTGTCTCCCCTGACCGCCGTGTCCCTGTTCTGAGTTTGGAGTGGGCCCCTGCCCCTCCAGTCAATGCCAGCATAAGCCCATCCACTCGAGGGCCCGAGGGCTGGGGAGGGTTCCTCGTGCCCCCCTGCCCGTCCATCCCCCTGGTTCTACTGAGAAAGCCTCTCCAGCAATAATGTTTTATAGTCACTTCCTCCATCTCTGGGGGTGGCGTGAGGTGGGGGTTTCTCCCCCTGCCTGGACACTGTACCGACTTTGATAGATTTCTACACTGAGGTCTGGATTCATATCGTCTGAGTTGCTTTTACTGCTCTCTCCAGTGACTTTGAAGAGATTTTAATGACGTCCCTTTTTGTACTCTCCTGTCCTCCGCCACCGGTCCTGTTGGTGATCGAGGCTGTCATGGCGTCTGCCTTGGGCTGAGGGCTTGGGGCAGGGAAGCAATTTGTATTTTATTTTTTTCTTAGCACAAGCAGGTGAACTGGGAGCAGCTCTGTGACTCCCCTCCTGACTTCACTGCTCACCAGGACTGTTTTGTAAACTGCTGTATTTTGAAACCCGTCCTTGCTACCCAGGCCAGCCAGCTCTTAACGGCAGCTGGCCGAAGGGCGTCTTGCCCTCTTGGGTTTAGAATTGCAAACCTCATCCACTCTGTTCCTGAGGGAGAAGAAGGGGAGAGGACACTCTGGGGGTGCTGTTTCCTGTCCAGTAAGCCATTAGGAGCGTCCCCTCCTCTGTGAACTTTTTGGCAACAAAGAGAACCCGCCGAACATTCTCTGCCTCCTCACTGCTTCTCTGGGGCTCGCTCTTCTGCCTTCTCAGGAAAGCTGGTGTCTGATTTTCGCCGTTGGTCTTGCTGACTGCACTGGGCGCATCACTTCCCCAAACTTCCTGGAGACTGGGCACAGGTCCTTGCCCTTTTGTAGCTGGGATTGACCTTCCAGAGGCCTGGGGAGAGGGGCCTAGGTTGTCCCAAGGGGAACGGATAGCCTTTGGGGCAGAGGAATGGGACCCTGAAGAAGCAACAGAGCTCTCTACCCCAGGGGTGAACAGGAGCAGGCAGGCCCGGGGTTTCTTGCCAGCAGAAAGGCTGCCCCCTTGGGGTGGGAGCTAGAAGGGGCCAGGTCACCCAGCTAGCCTGGGGAGAGGCTGGGTGTGCTGCGCAGGGACAGGGGCGTCTCAGGAGAGGGTCCCAGGCTGGGAGCAGCCGAGTCGGGGAGTCGTCGGCCAGGCCCCTCTCTGCTGTCTCCATCCATCCCCACCCACAGGCCTTACTGCTCTGTTTACAGTGACCTGCTCGGGGCCCTACCCGAGCGGGAACGGAGCCCCGGGGGTCTACTCTCTGGGTCAGTGATCGTTTGATGATTTGATTTTAATTTTTCTCTGTAAACTTCTAACCTGGCTTCCCCCCATTTCAATTTCTGTGATTTATGCCAATAAAGTTTGCCATTATTTTCACCTGTTCTAGTGCCTTTTCTTGTGGTCAGAGATGAGAACTGAGTCCCAAAAGAGAGACCCTTTCCTCCCCAGACTCGGAGCACAGTGTGAGAGAATTATTGACTAGGGTCCCTTACTGGGGCAAAAATCCCTGGGGATAACTTCTCCAAAGGTCACTATTGGGCCTCCCTGGTGGCCCAGGGTCTCAGCACTGTCACTCCTTCGGCCTGAGTGCTACCCCCAGCAAGGGAGCTGACCCACACATGGCGCAGCAGACCTCTCCTGCCTCGCCCGCTGCTCCCCTCAGCAGTGTATTTCAGCAGATCTGCCCCTTCTGCTCCCCGCTCTGTCTCTGGTGAATCCGCTCACCCGCCCTGCACCTCTGGCCTTCACCCTGCTGCTTCTATGCAAAAAAAAAAAAATCTCAAAAACCCCCCAAAGTTCACTTATCAGTGGTCGCAGTTTCTCTGAGCCAGGCTGCCTGCGTGAGCTGTGCTGTTCTCCCTGCATTTGGTGAGGGAAGGCTGGGGAGCACTGATACCGGACCCAACCCTATGCCTTCCCTGTGGACTAGCTCAGGACGTCCCACTGGGGCTTGTGGGTGGTTAACTTACCCTCGGATGGGGAAAAAGGTTGAGAGAGAAGAAACAGCATGCACAAGGCACTCCTCTGAGTGAGTGCATTCAGGATGTGAACCCACGGCTTGCCCCAGCCTGTGTTCTTGCATTGACCAGACATGCCCACTCCCACCCTCAGGTGGGTGGGGGCACTCACCTTGGCACCTTCCAACTGAAGGTGGCTGACTGCTAGTTGCCTATGGGTCTCTACTGCCCCCTGGTGGCCCTGTCCATATTTGCATGCTTCCTCCAGGCTCTAGTCACAACCTCCTGCCGCCTCCGGGACAGCTTTGTTCAGTCTTGAGCTGTGGCTTGTGTTTCCCTGTTGTTGGTCTTTCAAAAGCTGCATGTTGCATTTTAGTTTGAACCGTGATCATTTCACAGGGAGTTCAAAAGTGAAAATTACCTTCAACCTTTCCCCAAAGATGATATGATTTTTCCATGGATTTATTTTATTTGTAGAAATGGATATGGTATACTTCACTGTAACTTGTTTTTCTCATTCAACTGTACTTTGTATTTTCCCATGTCAATAAATATAGATCTGCATCATTTTTTAATGGCCTCATGGGTTTTCATTATATTGATGCACTGCAGTCAGATATATTTTTTATCATCAGAGGCAAGATGTCCTTGGAAAGGACTCATGTGAGTCTGTATATACGTGGACGTACATTTAGAGGGAGCTAGCTTCAGGACTTGGAGTGGATAATGTTGCATAGTGAAGCCGATGGGCTTGGAACTTGCTCCTAGAAGTACTTGCTCCTAGAAATCCAAAGCCATGATTTACTGGCTGAGCTACTTGGGCAAATTATTTACCCTCTCTGCATTTTTTTATCGATAAAACTGAAATAGGAATACTGTACCTCTTTAGGGGGTTGTTGCAAAGATTAACAGCAGTAACGTGCACAGAATACTCAGCACATTGCTGAGTGTGCAATAATACCGTGTCATTAAAAAGAGATCTTAGCAGTAATTGACTCCAGCAGTTCTTTGAACAGGCCGATCATCAAAGGCATGAGGGAACAAAACAGAATACAGAAATTCCTCACTTGGTCAAGTGAAAAGGGTGGAGATAGGAAGAAACACCCCCTCTGCCCTAGGATTTAAGCTCACTCATTAAAAAATATTTATTAAATGGGTGGAGGGGATGGGGCATGGAGGCACATGGGGTATGAGCATGGATGGTTTGGTGGCAGCATAGAAATAATATTTATTGATATAGCACAATTGTTGAAGTGAGTGTTAAGTGAAGATTTAATGAAAGAAGCTAATATTGAATGACTTCCTTCTACATTCCAGGAACTGTTCAGTTTTTACGCACATGTTCAATTCTCATGACTCTGGGATGTGCATAACTGTTTTGATGCCCACTTTACAGATAAGGAAAGGGAAACAGGTGAAATCACTTTTCCTGAGCTGAATGAGCTGGCAGATGGCACAACAAGGAAGTCTATGGCCACTTGACCACATATCCAGATGGATCCAGGTCAGGTCATCTGACTCCAAATCCTGCCCTCATTCAAAAAATAGTTCTTATATGCCTACTATGTGACAGGCACAAAATAAAAATCTTGGCCTTTGTGGAATTTGCTTTCTTAGAGGGAGAGAAAAAAAACCAAGATAGTAAGTTACGTATTGTTAGAAGGTGAGCTGCTGAAAAAAAAATAGACCCAAATAAGGGGTTTTATTTTTTATTTTATTTTTTAATTGGTCAGTCAGGCTAGACTGCCTTGAGCAGATGATGTTTGAGGCCAGACTCGGTGGAGGCGATTTACTTATGTGTCTATACTATACTCAAGGAGACTTTCAGAAAGAGGGACTAGCTTGTGGGAGCAGCGTCTGGCTGGGAGTCAGCAGGAAAGCAGGGAGAAGATTATAAGGATGGAGGTAGGGCGCAGATCATGTAGGGGCTTGTAGGCAGTTTAATTGTAAGTTTTTACTTTAAGGGAAATGGGGAGCCTTTCAGGAATTTTGAGCAGATGAAGAAATGGTCCGACTTAGATTTTAAAGGATTCCTCTGTTTTGGAGGGGGAACAACAAACTGTTGACACAAAAGATCACGCTAAGCTATTTCTAAAACATCTGCCTTTATTTCTCAACTCCACATCATACTCTTTTGCGACTAGTTCAGGTGACAGGGGGAAACGTGGACCCTCCGCCCAGTAGAGGGCAGCAGCTCTGAGAGCGCGCCTCCGACAGCATGCAGGGCCTTCCTTAACTACTTTTGTTAAAGTCGGCGGCGGCTTCTCGGTCGGAGTGGCAGCAATATTACCCAATAGCTGTCCAGCTCTGCTCTCTAGCCCCGGCCAGAAGTTGGCGCCAACCAATAGCCGGGGACGCTGTCCGTGGCTTCTAATTGGCCGCTTCGGTTACATATAAAAGGTCCACGCGGGCGCGTGGCCCTCTTCTCGCCAGGCGTCCTCAAGAGAGGTTTGTGTGGCCGTGGAGTCGTGCCGGGGGCTGGTGACTGGAACGATGGGGACTTTTTTTTGGGGGGGGGGTGGTGGCGCGTAGGTGCTGGGGGGTCGTGGTGGCCCGAGCTGTGGGTCTTGGGCCCTCGGCGGCGGCCCTCGGCCGGGCCAGCGGGGCGTGTAGGCTGGGCACACCTCTGCGAAGGTCTCGGCCTTGGGCCGGGTGCCTGAGCTCCCTCTCTTTTCTCAGTGACATCGTCTTTAAACCCCGTGTGGCAATCCCTGACGCACCGCCGTGATGCCCAGGGAAGACAGGGCGACCTGGAAGTCCAACTACTTCCTTAAGATCATCGTAAGTGTCGGGTGGGTCGCAGCCGCCCACCTCGCAGCCTCTGCCCGGACAGTGATAAAGGAGCCCTCGCTGCCGTGTGCCGAGCGCCTTCTAGACAAAAGCTGCTGACAGGCCTTTTCAAGGCAAATCTTAGTCCCAGCGACTCCCCGAGCTCTGCCCCCCGCCCTTGCAGATAAACAGGTTCAGTGGCTCGTAAGCGACAGCATTCATACCTAGCTCTACCTGGCCACCAGGCAGCCCTCGCCATACTTTGGCTCTTCTGCCTCCACTTTGGGAAGGTCTGAGGGCTTGAGTGACTCACAGAGGCAAGATGTTGCCTGGTAGAAGTTGTGCCGGTCAAACTAAAGGTCCGGGGAAGGTTTCCTTTTGGATGGTCTTGAGGTTGGTCAGTCTTGCCCTGGAACCTTGCTGCCTTTCAGGCATTCTGGAGCTTAGTCTTTTATTTTCTTCCTTAACGGAGATTTTCAGACTTAGTGAAAAGCCTCAACTGTACGGGAGTCATAACTGAGATACAAGTAGTATTTTGCTGTATTTGTTTCATATCGAGTTTAAAGTGCTGTAAATCTAGCCATATTTCACAGTGTCTTCTGTTAATGAAGTCATTCCACTGAATTGGGAAACGTTAAACATAAATTTAAGGTTTTTTGAGTGAGTGTACAAATCTACTTTCCACCATTCACACCCAGCAAGCAAGCATTGAACCAGTCCTTCAGTGTTAAAACGGGTGGGGGGGGGGTGTCCCAGTGGGAGTCTTCCTAATCTCCAGTCACTTCAAAAGCATTGGGGAAAGGGATGAGATGGCAACCAGAGATTGGGGATTTGGTTTCTCCATCCTTTTTCCTTGCATTAAACTTGTCCCCCCCCCACCTTTTTTTTTTTAAAGCAACTTTTGGATGATTATCCAAAATGTTTCATTGTGGGAGCAGACAATGTGGGCTCCAAGCAGATGCAGCAGATCCGCATGTCCCTCCGCGGAAAGGCCGTGGTGCTGATGGGCAAGAACACCATGATGCGCAAGGCCATCCGAGGGCACCTGGAAAATAACCCAGCTCTGGAGAAGTGAGTAACTGGGCATCTTTGTCCTCCCTTCCCCGTGGCCGCCTCCCCTTCCTTGGAGAAGAATGGTGCTGAAAGGTGAACGTCTCCTGTAACCTCTCTGCAGACTCTTGCCTCATATCCGGGGGAATGTGGGCTTTGTGTTCACCAAGGAGGACCTCACTGAGATCAGGGACATGCTGCTGGCCAACAAGGTGAGGGGAGGATCGGGCTGGCTGACGAGATACTATCGTTAATTTTGCTGTCTTGAAAACAAGATTGACCATTCTTCAGCTATTCAGCTATATCTGTGAAGAGATTTCTCACTGTTTGTTTCTGTTCAGGTGCCAGCTGCTGCCCGTGCTGGTGCCATTGCCCCATGTGAAGTCACTGTGCCAGCCCAAAACACTGGTCTGGGGCCCGAGAAGACCTCGTTCTTCCAGGCTTTGGGCATCACCACTAAGATCTCCAGAGGCACCATTGAAATCCTGGTGAGTGGGCCTGGCTTGCTATGCTAACCCGGCCGGTGGTGGGGGCTGCTCTTCCTGGTGACTGTGGACCTGATGGACGTCCAGGTGTTAACCGCCAACTGTTTACCTTGTTCTTCAGAGTGACGTGCAGCTGATTAAGACTGGGGACAAAGTGGGAGCCAGCGAAGCCACCCTGCTGAACATGCTGAACATCTCCCCCTTCTCCTTTGGGCTGATCATCCAGCAGGTGTTTGACAATGGCAGCATCTACAATCCGGAAGTGCTTGACATCACAGAGCAAACTCTGCACTCGCGCTTCCTGGAGGTACATGTTGCCCATTTCAGCCCCTTAAATAAACATGACGCCTGTCGGAGTGACTCCTGACCACTCAGCCGAAGCCACTGTGTAACCAGGGCAGTTTAATCTGGGTATCTCAGTTTTCTCATTTGTAGAAGGGCAAAAGCAGTATGTTGAAGAATTTAATGACCTAATGAGTATAAAGCCTCAACAGTGCTGGGCACGTAGTGAAGGGCTGTTAACTCCAGGGCCTGCAACAAGATGAGATCTAGAGTGACATGAGTCAGGAAAAATGAGGATAGGTTGATACATAAATGTTACCACGTGCCCTTTCTTGGGAGGAATGCTGTTAATTTTACCATTATAATGAGCTTTAATTAAAAAGTGATAAAAGGTTCCTTTTCAAGTCTCTAGTGGATGAAAATCACATAATTTAACATTTTTTCTCAATGATTTCAACAGCTATATTCATAGCTTCTATTTTTTATGAATGATGGCAGTAAGTGCAATGTGTCAGGAACACCCATGGAGAGACTAGGGCACCAGCATTTATAAATTACTGGATCTGAATTGCCCTGCCCAGAGCTTTTGGCATAAGATGAAATGTTCTGTGTGGGACCTAGATGGTAACCTGGCAAATCTTGGCTGTCATTGAACTTGCAGTTTCTGTGAGATGTCTCACCTAAAATGTAATTTTTCTCTTCCTTTGCAGGGTGTTCGTAATGTTGCCAGTGTGTGCCTGCAGATTGGCTACCCAACTGTGGCATCAGTGCCCCATTCCATTATCAATGGGTACAAGCGGGTCTTGGCTTTGTCTGTGGAGACTGAGTACACCTTCCCACTTGCTGAAAAGGTACAAAGCCCAGTGGAACCACAGTGGGGCTGTCAGCAGGGGGATAAATAGCAGCCTGCTGAATTGGTGCTTTATATTTGACATAGATTTTTTTTTTAAGGAAAAAATCTTGAGTTTGGGGGGCCAGGGAGGTGTGTTTCTCGACTTTGGAAGTAATGAGAAACCCAAAGAGGAAAGGGCTCATGTGAGAGCTGGGCCTGATCTCACCAACACCATACCAGTTGTCCTGTGTGGTCACCTCAGGGAAGACTTCACTGACCAATAAACTAGTTCTTGACGAAGGCTGAAGGGTTGTGGGCTTGGGGGGGTGTGAAGTCACCCTTTTGACCACTGGCTTCTCCCCTTCAGGTCAAGGCCTTCTTGGCTGACCCGTCTGCATTTGTGGCGGCTGCACCTGTGGCTGCTGCCACCACTGCTGCTCCTGCTGCTGCTGCAGCCCCCGCCAAGGCTGAAGCAAAGGAAGAGTCGGAGGAGTCGGACGAGGATATGGGATTTGGTCTCTTTGACTAATCACCAAAAGCAACCTACAAAGCCAGCTTACATTGTGAAACTAAGAAATAAAGGCTTACTTCTCTTAAAAGTCTCTGAATACTTGTTCTGTGCGGCGCTGCTTACTGGAAACTAAAGCCATGGGTGAAACTGAGCGTTGACATTTAGGTGTCCTCTTCACAGTGAGGTCTCCTAGCATCCAGGGCCTTTGCCAGACCCAGGTTTCACTTTTTATGGTAGAATTCCTGTTTCACAACCATCCAGCCACTAGCCTGGGTCTCTGAGGTTCTCAGAAGTAGGTTCTGTGTCAGTTGAGGTGAACACCTTTGTGAGTACCAGGAGTTTTCAAACTGGGTGGTGACCCAGTTCATGCTGAGTAGGAGGTGAGCATGATCCTGAGAGGAGGCGGCAGCTGACGGCTGAGAAGGGCAGGTGTGTTGTGAATGGTACATTTCACTGGTGAACCAGGGTCATGATGGATTCCTCTAACTGCCTTGGCTACTGCTAATTGGGGGCCCAACAATCTAGCCGTGTGGGCCCCGGTGTCTACAGAGTCTGTCTGCACACGGCAGAGACTGGACCTTTCCCCAATCCCCTACACAGAGGCCCTGGCTTAGCCTCCCAGGCTGGGGTGTGGAGGCTCCTCCCTGAGCTAAATCCTCCCGACAGCCCGGATTACCCTTGTTCTCTGAGGCCCGCTGGTTTACAAGCCGAGGCCCAGGCTTAGTTCATTTTAAGAAAACGCTTTTTTGGAAAGAATGTGCTCATCACCCAGCCGAGGCCCACAGTGGGTCTCCAGGCTGGCTCCGCGGACGTGGTCGGAGGCTGCGATGCGGTCCGAGCGCCTTGCAAGTGCTGAGGGGCCCTCGGCTCCCGCGAGGCAGGCCTGAGGGGGACCCGGGATTCCGGGACCCCGGGGCCCCGAGGCTGGAGAGCAGGCCGCGGGAGGCGGCGCAGACTCGCGGCCAGGCTGGAGAGGCCGCCGTCCCGCCCGGGGGCGCCAGGCTCGCGGCCCGGCGAGCTCCGGCCTCGCCCTGCCGCGTGGGCCCGCGCCGTGACCCGGAAGCTCTGCGGAAGCGGTTCCGGAGTCAGCGCCGGCAGGATGGCGGCCGACACGCAGGTGAGGCGGGCGGCTGCGGGGCCCAACGCGGCCGGCGAGTGGGCGCGGACGGTGCGGCGGTCCCGACCGCCCTTGCGGGTCACCCGAGAGTACTGGGGCGACGGCGGGGGCGCGACCCCCGGGCCGCCTCGGGCCGGTCTCTCAGAGTCCCCGATCCGGCCTGGCCCGGACTCCGCCGGGTCCGGCCCAGTCCGGTCCGGGGTTCGAGGAGTCAGGGGCTCCGGCCTGGCTTTCGGCAGCTGAAGTCGGGCGGGCCCCTCTCCCGACCCCCGAGTTGCAGAAGTTCACCTTAAGGAGTCTGCAGCCCCTCCGCTGCGCTCCGGCTTCGAGCCCGGGCCAGCAACTCTTCCTTAAACTTCACATGCAGCAGATGTTTCTCGATCACCTACTGTGTGCAAGGACTTGGCACATAGTTTTGGGTTCAGAGCTGAGTTTGAGTCGTTGGTTTCTATGGGACGCTGAGCAAGTCACTTAACCTCACCAAGTCTCAGTCTTTCCGTGTGTAAAATGGGGTGAAGTGCTCCCTTATCGTGTTCGGTTATTGTAAAGATTCAGTGAGATGAAGTAGGGCTCTGTCTGTGTTGGTTGCTTTTAGTAAGTCTAGGGTTAGATGGGAAATCTGTCACTACCCAAAAGAATCTTGCCACCCTCGAGTGTTGCTATCTGAGGGTACCTGTAATTCAGGGGGAGGATTTGGGAAAACCTTTTTCCTCCATCCCAGCCCAGTTTGTAACTGTTGTAACTGAGCGAAAATGCGAAAGTATGGAGAAAAGCAAACTAGGGAACACTTAGTTTGCTCAGGTCTGCAGGGTGAGAATAACTGATTTTGAGATGGGGATCCTGAGGCCAGGGGGGTCACCATTTAACCTGACATCGGAAAGATTTACTCATACTCTTGTGCAGGGACTGATAATTTGTTTCAAGTTGTGACATACTGAATTCTGGAAATAAGAGCTGCTAGGTCCGTTGGATGTTTCTCAAGGGGTTGGGGGAACACTTGCTAAATATTTAATGTGCAGAAGCAAAAATTTTCTCTGTAGAGCTGTGGTGTTCAGTATGGTGGCTGCTTAATTAATAGCCAAATGGCTGCTTAAATTAGTTAAAATTAAATGAAGTTAAAAATACAGTTCTTCAGTTGGATTAGCCATGTGTCTGTGCTTGGGCCGCTCTGTGGAACCATGCAAAGAACATTTCCATCATGGCTGAAAGCACTATTGGACTTTCCCTAAGAATGTTACTCTAGGGAGAAACCTGTGAACTTTAAAGCTATTTGCTTCTGATTTCACCAGCAACTGACTTCTGTGAAGGATCCTCCTGAGTTTTGTTTTGACTGGTCTCAAGTGGGTAACATTTATTTTCTGATTGGGGAAAAAGAAAAGCCTTGAACCTGAAAAACTCATCTTTCTGAGAGAAATGATGTCTAGCGTTCAATATCACCATGGAAAGACAGCTCTATGAGAATTCTAGGTAGAGGGTGGGTATTGTATGCATCCATCTATTTTTGCTGTTTTCTCGGATGTCACTAAAATTAGTAAAAGGATTTAAAAATATAATCCCACCAGGACTGGGAAAATGGAGAACAGATGACAGCAGCAAACTTGATGATGAGTAGCAGACCCAAGGGAAATGAATCCTAAGCCAACAGTTAGGAAAACTGAGAACCAGCAGGGTCCATTGTGGAATCCCTGACATATGGGCATTCGTAGTATTGGCAACCATGGGGAGTGGGAAGGGATAAATTAGAGGAGGATTGGTTGAAAGCTCATTTAAAATGCATTCTGGTCCCCAGCTTGCTTTCTTCACCTTGGCAAAACACTGCAAGTTTTCTTCCTGAAGAGTATAAAACAGAATCCACTGTGAGGATTAGTTTGGAGGTGTGTATCCAAGGAAATCATGGACAAAACAGTACCAGAAACTTCCCAAACTGAGAGTATATGTTTCCAGATCAAAAATGCCTAGCACACTGGATAAAAATAGGCTCACAACAGGGCACGTTGTCCTGAAATTTTAGAACCCTGAACACAAAGAGAGGATCCTAGAAGCTTCTAAGGAGACAAATCAGGTCGCACACACAGGGTCAAGAACCAGAATGTCATTGGGTTTCACAACACTAAAAGTTAGAACTCGGTGGAGAAATGTCTCCAGTATTCTGAAGGAAAAGGATTTCAGCCTAGAATTCTGTATCCAAACAGACCTAAATTAAGGATGAATCTTGGACACTTTCAAACTTACAAAGATGTCACAAAATGGAGGCTATGCTTCGCCCAAACAAGAAAGATGTATTTTCAGGAAGCTGTGTCCCTACCGTAGAGAATCACCTGTCAAATTGGGACAGGTCAGAAATCTCTGGGAGGGTCTACTTTCAGAAGCTGGAATCTGGTAAAATACCTGATCTGCCTTCAGGTATTGAGATTTAGACAAGTGGCCAGAAGCTTGGGGTTAAATTACTAGATAAAACAAGGCAAACTGAGGTGAAGTGGGAAAGGGCAGTTATTAGTTCCAGGGCTAATAAAAACCTGTACAGAATAGTAAACATAGTTTATTAGATGGAAGTTGAATGCTGTGTACGTGTAGTATAAACACTGATATGGAGTTAGCGTGTGTTATGAAACTGAGGAATTATATTGTGGTTGGAGAAGGAAAGCGCTATGGTGGAAAGGCAGATTAAAGCATCTGTAAGTTGTAGCACAGCAAATTAGAGATATGGAGATGATGACCAAAATATTGGCCAGAATTTGTCAAAGAGCTGGTCCTTAGGGAGTGAGGGCAAGGGGTGATTTTTTTTAAAGTAAACTTCATAGAACTCTTTGAGTTTGACTCTAGTTACATGCATGTGTGGCTATAAAAACAAGTAACAGTGAAACAAACAAGTTTATATGAGGATGGAGTTTGGACTTCAGTTTATTCATTGCTAGTAAAATTATAGCAGGAATTTAAATGTAAGAGATACTCAGTATTATTTTTTCCCTGCACCCGTGAGTCGTATTACACCAGTTAAGTCCTGTCTGTGAAACACTCTCAAGAGGAAAAGGCAGTAGCACCAGTGTATAAGTTACTTGGGTCTTTCACATCCTGCTCCGCTGCTGTCATATCCACGCCTTGCGTGCGTCATTGCTCGTGGAATGTTCAGGAGCAGAATTTCAGGAATCTTTCAGGAGCAGCTGCTGCTCCCCGCCCCTGGATCTGCATAGCTGTGGCCACTTGGGTGGTGGTTGAAAGCTGAGGGCCTGCTAGCGTGAGTTGATAGGCCTATTTGGTTTCAGGTTCACTTTCAAATATGCAGGTGCCGTGGCTGTCAACTCCAGTCATCAATGGCCTCCTCTTGGGCTAGTTCCTTCATCCCCTGTAATATGGGGCTACCAGTGCTTACCTGGAGGGCTTGGTTGTGGAAGACAGATGGCTTTATGCTTGGCCTGTGAGTAAATGTTCTACATATACCACGTCGTTGAATCACCGTCACAGTCTTGGAGGCCGTGCTTTCCCTGCATCGTGTGGATGGGAAACAAGCCCAAGGAGATGACATGATGTGACTGAGTTTCCACAGCTGGGAGGCAAAGCTGGGGTTCAGTTTCACCTGTCACCACTCTGCTTTGCTCTACTAATGGTTTGCCAGAAAGGACGTTCCCCTCATGGGAGGCTTATGTGGTAGGTTAATGCCAGAAGACTGTGAGTGACACATCACTTGAGTCATATAATTTATTATTCAGAAAACAGTTACACCCGTCACTACTCCTTTTTGCTCTACTAATGGCTTGCCCTAAAATTTGTCCAAGTTTAAGGTCTATTGACTAGTTGACTAGTTGGGTTAAAGCAGTACATCTCGACTGGGGGTGATTTTGTCCCCCAGGTGATATTTGATAGTGTCTGGAGACAATTTGGATGGTCACAAGTGGGGTGGGGTGGGGGGCTGGAGGGCTGCTGCCGGCCCCCCGTGAGGAGAGGCCAGGAAGGCTGCTCAGAATCTTACACAGCACAGCGGCAGCCCCCAGTCACAGAGACTTTTGTGACCCAAAATGTCACTGAATTTTGCATCCCCTTCCTCAGCTTCCACACATAGACACTCGTCGTTTTGTCTGACTGACATTTTCGTCATGGGCTTGATCTTCACAGGTTTCTGAGACACTAAAGCGTTTTGCAGGGAAGGTGACAACAGCCAGTGTGAAGGAACGGAGAGAAATCCTCGGTGAACTGGGGAAATGTGTTGCTGGAAAAGGTATTTACTGTCCATCTCTGTAGCCCGGAGGGGCTTCCATTTTACAGTCACTGTCCTCTATTTAGAACCATAACTTTCACTCCTTCTTGCATCACCTTCTGCCTTCCTTTCTGTGTCTGCTTATTACAGTGTGCTTGAAGCAGTTGCGTTAGTGGCGTGTCCATTTCTGTGCCGACACATTTTACAGTCTTAACCTTTTTAACTGGAAGTATTTCTGAAAAATACCAATAATCTGTCTTAATTGGCTGGGCACAAACATATTTCTTTGTGATTTGGGTGTCCCGTCTCCGCCCTCCCATCTCTGTTCCTTGGAAGTCAGCAGGAGGTAAGAGGTGATTGGCCAGTAAAGGACTCCACGATCAGGTACATTTTCTGATGCCCTCTTGGAGATTCACAGCATGTCCCTCCCGGTGAGGTGCTTGCACTTTAGTAAGTTTTCTTTAATCCCGTGTTTTCCTGGGACTTCTTTTTTGCTGAAAACCTGGTCATGGTCTGGGGAGCCCCGTTTGGGAGCTGCTGAGCGTATAGAGTGAATTCTGACTCAGTACCATAATCCAGGGCTGTCCCTGGGCCCTTTTGGGGTGTGTAAGGCTAGTTTGCCATCACTTAGTAAACTGCAGTTCGCTTGTGAGTTTCCCTCTGGTCTGTTCTTAATAGACAGCTTTGGCTCCCAAAGTGTGGTTCTAGATGAACAGCATCAGTGTCCTCTCAGCACTTGTTTGAGATACAGAGTCTCAGCTCTACCCCAGAAACTCAAATTCAGACACTGGGGCATGGAACTCAGCATCTGTTTTAACAAGTCCTTTAGGTGATGCTCGTGTGCCCTGACGTTTGAGAAACGTGGTTGTATAGATTGGGCTCCCTTCCTGTCAGCTTGTACTTCTTGTTAGTGAAGAGCCGCCTTCCCACCACTCTTCACCCAGGTCCTCATTTGCTGCTTCTGATCTTCCGTCGCCTGGTAACATAACCAAGCTCGTTAAAGTTGTGTAAATTAAGCAAATTGCTATTTGTGAACTTCTAAGAGATTCTCTTGCGCGTGAATGCTTTAGTGTATGGGTTTTATTGGCACCTTCAGATGTCTTTCTGGTCACTCTTCTCAACAGGGTTCTAGTTAGGAAAGGCCGTGCCACAGAGTACTGGCAGCTCACACCTCCGCGCCCTGGGCTGCCTTGCCCGGCTCAGCCACCTCTGGCCCCACACTCACAGTCACATGTGGTCTGTGACCCTTATAGTCACAGAGTGAGGGGGCTGCTGTGGGTGGATGACGTTTCCCAACCACTCAGGACCCTCTCAGGTTGATTTTACGCTCTAGTCATTCTTCAGTTCTTTAATTCAGGGTGAGTTATAGCTGTAAAATGCTTTGTAGCCTTTGGTACATAAGTTGAATGTGGAGGGTTAATTACCCTACATGAAATTGTCCTGAATTTTCTCGTTTTCTGGGTTCGAGGGCCCATTGCATAGTGACACTTATTCTGGCCTCTCCTTCTGCTAAGGGGACAGATAACTGAGGGAGTTAGTCAGAGAGGCGGGGAAGATATTTTCAGCGAGGCTGGGGAGTTGAAGACTTTCTCAGAGCTGTTTTGCCCGGGATGCCCTTGGTCAGCATCACACAGCCCGGCCTTGAGCCCTCTCTCGATGCTCTCCTCAGTCCTGTCTCTGTGTACTTGAACTCAGACTTGCTGATGCATCCTTTCCTGTGCCTGGTCTTCTCAGTCATTAGTGTCTAGGCAGCAGCCTGTGGTGACGGGCTTGGCTCTGGGGTCAGACACGCTCTGCCCCTTACAGACTGGCCTGCTCAAGGCCAGCACCTGTCCGAACCTGCCTCCGTGCTCCGAGCATGGAGACAGCAGCGGTGCTTCCTCACAGGGCTGGTGTGAGGTGTGCGTGAGGACAGGTATGGGATGGTGCTTGACTCAGGAGCGGCTGTGGGAAGCTCCTGATGTACATTAGCTGTTGCTCTGTCCTTTCTTTTAGCCGCCACCTGTGTCTGACCCCAGATCCTATGGACCAATGCTGTGTTCAGGGCCCTAGGGGCGTTGAGTCCCTGCTCATCCTTCATTTCCCTTCCATCAGTCAGGTGCCTGAATGTGAGGCCACATGGACCCCTTCATGGGCCCCCGCAGTGTCTTACACCGAAGCTTACACCCCTCCCCGCCCCGCCCCTTCTCCCTTCCCCTTGCATCCCTCAGTCTGCCACCTAGAACTGGCACCGGCTGGCTTCCCATTATTAAGAACTGTGATTCAATCAAAGTTTCTCTTCTTGGTTTGTCTGCTTGGTTTTCTGTGCCTTGGTTTCTTCATCTTAAAATGGGCTTGATAATAGAACCCACTTTGTTAGGCGTTGAATGAGTTAAATGCGTATGGAAGTCTTGGGGCGGGGTCCCGTACTTTGTGTGGACTCATTAAGCGTTGGGTGTTCCTAGTCCGCTTTTCCCTCCTCCTGTGACTAGAATAAGCATATGCACTCTCACCCCTGTACTTCTGCTCCTGTTGACACCACTCAGCGAGTGCTTCCCTTTCTCCATTGTTCCTTAGCTTTCCAATTTACTAGGCCACTGT
Source organism: Scalopus aquaticus (assembly GCA_004024925.1). Taxonomy (NCBI): domain Eukaryota; kingdom Metazoa; phylum Chordata; class Mammalia; order Eulipotyphla; family Talpidae; genus Scalopus; species Scalopus aquaticus. Next base: position 42,720 of record PVIJ01008547.1, read on the forward strand.
TTCTGTCCTTAAAACCGTCAGAAGCCGGGCCTCCCTGGTGATGTGGCAGATTAAACACAGCACTGTGAAGCTATCCAGAGCCACTGCAGCATGAGTTCGATACCTGGTCAGGGAGATTCCCACATGGCGCAACAGACCTCTCCTGCCTCGCCCGCTGCGCCCCTCAGCAGTGTATTTCAGTTGATCTGCCTGTTCTGTTCTCCACTCTGTCTCTGGTGAATCCTGTCACCACCCCAGACCTCTGGCCTGCACCCCAGCTTGTATGCAAAAATAAATTAATCTTTAAAAAAAACCAAACTGTCAGAAACCACTCCCGTTACAGGTATTTTTCCCTTTTTTGACTCTTCATAGTATTTTAATTTTGTCCATTTTTTTAAAAAACTGTTTATTAGAATGTCCCTGCAGCACACATACTCAAAGAGCTCACTGAGTCATCACAGACTAAACCTGCACGTGGTGTGTGCCCAGGGCAGGAAGCAGCGCGGCCCCAGTCCCAGGACTGCCACCCGGAAGCACGTTACGGTTGAGGCCGCTTGTGTCGCTGTCGATTCATTCGTTTAACAGACGACCCCGAGAGCCTTTCTGTACCAGGTGTTTCCCTAGAGTCCTCTGTTGTTGGGAATTCTACCTCAGATGACCAGGGAGTGGCCAGTGGGCAGAGACTGGCAGAATGCTTGCCTCAAGCAGATGCTCAGGAAGTCATTTTTATTGACTGACCTCTGTGTCATCCTTGGTTTCAGAGCTGCCGGAGGGAGCGGTGAAAGGCCTCTGCAAACTGTTCTGCTTGACGCTGCATCGGTACAGGTGAGTCCCGGCGAGGGCCCAGGCCGCTGCTCCATGTGCTGAGGGTACAGGGGTGCCTGGTGCCGCAGCTCTGGAGTCAGACTGTCTGGTGCCACATCTGGGCCGTCTCGCCTGGGCAAGTTGCTCAACCTCTTTGTGCCTCGGTTTCCTCATCTGCAGAATGGTGATGATGCCATTATGTACCTCCTAGGCGCTTGTGAGAGTGTATAAAGTGCCCAGAACAGTGTCTGCCGCCTGTGAGTGCTCAGCCTGTGCGCTGTCCTCAGGCAGGCACGCAAACGCACCCGGCCAGTTTGAGGCCCGTAGTAAATGCTCTGTGGCATAAGCATTCTTCATATGACCTCAGTGGCTCATTTATCCTGGCTAGCTACTTCTAGAACTCAGGGAGGAGGGAGGTCTATAATGCTGTTTCCCAGTCCTGTCCTGTGGGTCTGCTAAACTTAAGCAGCCTGTTTGGCCACCACTTGTTACCTGCAGTTCTGCATTCCTACACAAAGGTTAGAAGTGCCTGCTCAATCAATCATAGCAAAACCTTATGAGGTGCCTTTCATATCAATCAAGAGCAGAAAGCTCGATCACTCTGGGAATGGTGTGCATCATGAGGTATGACCGGGAAAGCCCGGGGGCTTACGATGGATATATAAACTTACTCCTGACTCACACATCACGAGGTATGACCAGGAATTCTCGGGGGCCGAGGACCGATGTATGAAAAGGCACCCCAGAGACTGATCAGTAGATTGCCTTGTTGATAAGATTAGAACCATACCTGAGGGTCTGAGGTATAGTTTCGATTACAACATTTGGTCACCAAACAGATAAGAATTATCTGGTCAGCAGACTCATGTCCCCCCAAAACCCCTAATGATTAAAACACTTTCTTTAGTTTTACCCATTTTTTTTCCTCCTTGTTCTCCTAACCTCTGTAACTGATGTTGTGTGATTATTCTGGAAATAAAAAGGCCAGGATCTCGCTCATTGAGCAGCATCCTGCATTGGGCAGCCTGCTCCATGACGCCCGTGTATCTGTGTGGTGTTGCCCCAAGCAGCTGTGTTCTCTGTGTAGTCCCGTTTTCCTGAGAACGGCCAGCCTTGCCCCCAGCCGTGCGTTCACCTTTCCCTTCCTTCCTTCCCTAGAGATGCAGCCTCCCGCAGGGCTCTGCAGGCAGCCATCCAGCAGTTGGCTGAGGCCCAGCCAGAAGCCACTGCTAAGAACCTTCTGCACTCTCTGCAGTGTTCAGGCATTGGCTCCAAAGCAGGTGTTCCCAGGTAAGAGGCACAGGTGGAGGCCCACCTGGAGCTGACAGAGCCCTCCTTGGGAGAAACTAGTACAGATGGGCTGCATCGAGCAGGTGTGCGCGTGCCTGTTCCTTTCCCCTTTGCAACTCTGGTGACGCCATCAGTCTACCTTGAGTGAGGAAGGAGCCACGATGGCGGGCTCAAGGAGAAACCACTTCGATGAGGAGCAGGGTTAGGAAACCAGTGGGCAGGGCCATTTTTGAGAGGAACCGACTGCCCATCAGGCACTGAATAGGGAGATCATCTTTTTGTTTTTATAGCTGTGAGTGCTAAGATACGGCAGTTCGGCTGATGAGGCCTGGACTTCTTACCCTGCGTTATCAGACGATTAGTGCAGAACTGCATTCAGGTTCTGCCCAGTCGAAGGTCAAGGGAAGGTCCCACATACCAAGTAGGGGTTTGGGGTGAGAATTTTCCTCCTAAGGGAGGTTCTGGTCTGCCCTCACCCTTACCTCCTCTGCCCTCCCCAGTAAGAGCAGCGGCTCTGCGGCCTTGCTGGCCCTGTCCTGGACCTGCCTTCTGGTGCGCGTTGTCTTTCCCTCAAGAGCCAAGCGGCAGGGTGACATCTGGAACAAACTGGTAGGTTATGGGGTCTTTGCAGTAGTAATGGTCAGCCCTGCAGAGTTGGGGCGTGTTTAAAAGCCTGCTCTGTGCCAAGAGCTCCGCTCTTCTTGGTGTCAGGTGGCCAGGCACTTGCAGTGTACAGAGGAGCGTGACTTAGGTGGACAGGCATGAGCACAGATGAATACCATTTGTCTGCGTGTTGAGCATCGGGCTTCTCTGTGTCAGGCGTAGGCTGGGCGTGGGGAACATGGCGACGAGCAACAGCAGCACAGGCTTGCCTCTCTGGCGCGCATTGGTGGCGTGACAGACCAGAGTGGGGGATTTGGCCAGGAATCCAGTCAGCCAGAAGAGATAATAACGTAAATATTTTGGTTTTTTTCTAGCTAATCAGAGATTCATTTCCCTGTGTGCGGGGTTCAGTTGTAACTGGCCAGTGGAATGGAATCCTTGCTGCGTGTTTTGGCCCTTAAATTGTCTCCTCCCACTTGAGGCCTGCTCCTTCCCTTCACCCTTCTTTGTCTTTCCACCTGTTGGCTGAGCAGAGATGCCCAGTAGGCTGGACTGGGAGGGTCTTCTGAATGTCTCAGGGTGCTAAGCAGAGGGTGAGAGGAATGGTCTTAGGGTTTAGTGAGAAGCCTGAGGATCTTGGTTTGATTCTGATCCTTGGCCTTGAGATGTGGACGAGTACTTCACTTCTGAGCCTATTTCCTCATCTGTAAAATAGGAGAAAGTTCCATCCAACCCATCCACTCAGTGAGCTGACATAAAGATGGGCCGAGATGAGGAGCGAAAGGGCTGCAGAGACATCCAGGCCGTGCAGGTAGATGAGGAGTGGCCTCGCAGCTTGCAAGCGGGCAACTGGCGGCCATGTTGGCGGCCTCGTCCCTGGGGCTTACCCATCTCCTGGGGTTGCCCATGGAGTGGCCATCGGGAGTGAGTTAAGCACCCTGAGACCACGCAGGGAGTGGGTGTGCTGACAGACACGCCGGTGGGGTTTCTCGTCGTTACCTGCAGACTTCCTGTAATGTGCTGCTTCAGGGGCTCCTCATCGGCTTATCCAGTGAATCCTTACAGTCCTTACCTCTGTTAAGTGCTTGTGGGGTAGTGAGGGGGGAGTCAGGCCTGAAGTATTGTGTTTATGGAACGGAATGCGTCAGGAACTGGAGACCGTGTTTGTTTTTTCATGTGTTTTGAATCTTTTCCCTTTGCTTGTGCTGACGTTGACCGTATGTCTAGGTTGTAGTTCATTTAGTCGCTCAGGTATTTGTTGAGGGCCTCACAGGTGCCGGGTGCAGTTTTTGAAGCTGGGGCAAAAAAAAGGGAACGAGACAGAAACTTGTTCTCGGTAGAGAAAATAGACAATTAACATGTTCGCGAATGAAGGATGGGATAGAAAGTTACGCAGCAGAAAGTGGGCAGGTGGCTAGAGAGCAGGGTGGACGGTGGTGGTGGCAGGAGGGCCTCTCAGAGGAGGTGTCGTTGGGACAGATCTGAAGGGTATGAGAGAACAGAGCACCCAGACCAAGGGTCAGAACATGCCAGGAAGAGGAAGTGAATGTGGAGTTCTGAGTGTGATATCAGTCAGCTTTCTGTAATAAATACACAGCTCAATTCAGCAGGCGGAGAGCCATACACCTGATGCTTCTGTTACTAGTTTCTTAGGCGTGTAGATCTAGTCTCTATAAGACGAAATTGAGTTTTCAGCGCAGCTGAGCGCAGACGGCGCATGCTTTCCTCTTGGTGGTTTTCTTTAACCAGTTTAGAATTTGTTCCACATTAGTATATAGAGTTTCTCATTCCATATGACTGTTTTCTAACCCTTGAGAGTGGATACATTGCGATAGACATAACTCAGCCCCTGCTGATGGCCGTTCGTATGGCTTATGGTCTCTTATTATACAAAATGTTGCCGTGAATTGCCTTGACATTTGCTGCTTTGTTCACGTGTAGATGGGAATCAGTAAAGAGCCTTTTTCCTCAGCTGCTCACACTGTTCCCGAGAGACCTCGGGTGTCTGCTGCCTGTGAAGCCTCTGAGGTTGTTTGGATGACGCCGGTTCTATGCGTCACTGTGGCTTGGACAGTGCGCCCCATGCAGGTTGGGGTCATCCCGCTCCTGCACCTGCAGTGTCTAGCACTGTGCCTGCGTGTAGGCAGTGTTCAGCGAGGGTGGCAGTGTTAATGAAGGGAAAGTCAAGGCAGATAAAAAACATGAAGCAGGAAGCTGGTCCTTTTATTGTGTGGCACTTAGCTTGCTGAAGTTACGTATTCGTTTGTGTGCGTGCGTGCATGTGTGTGTTTAATGTTTTTTCTCCTTCTGGACTACAAGGTGCATGAAAGCAGGGACCACTTCTGTATTTTCATTGTCGGACTCATAGTAGGTGCTTGAACAAATATTTATTGACAACGTGCCTGAGTGGATAGATGTAAGCGAGGAGAGGGTTCAGTGTTGGGGAGACATCGAATGGGGGAGCCCTAGTGCAGATGAACCTGGGATGGGTGGGCCTGGTGAAGGTCTTGGGCAGCAGGGACCTCCACTCCCACTTCGTATCCTCACCTGAGCCTGTCCTGGTCCTGGCAGGTGGAGGTACAGTGCCTGCTCCTCCTGGAGGTGCTGGGCGGCTCCCACAAGCATGCTGTGGACGGTGCTGTGAAGAAGCTCACCAAGCTGTGGAAGGAGGTGACGGGAGGCAGCAGGGGCGGTGGGTAGGGCTCCTTCCATGCCATCCTCACAGCCGTCTATTTGAAACGCTTCTCGCCCTTCCCCTTTCAGAACCCCGGGCTGGTGGAGCAGTACCTGTCTGCCATCCTCAGCCTCGAGCCCAACCAGAGCTACGCAGGCATGCTGGGGATGCTGGTGCAGTTCTGCACGAACCACAAGGAGATGGATGTGGTCAACCAGCACAAGGCAAGGGGCTGTCTGCAGGGAAGGAGGCGAAACTTGCTTTGCCCTGCTCCCCTCAGCTACTGGTCTCACCTGAAACGTGTTGCTTTCCTCCCGTGAGATCCTTGCCTTTCGCTGTGGTCTGTGAACTTTGAGGAGTTGGAAAGTTTTCTGTCCAGCTCTGACTTGGGGTGACTCCTGGTGTACTTGTTGGGGTGATGATTTGCCTGCTTATGCAGTCATTCATTCTCCTGCAGTTGCGCCTCTACCTTGTGCCAGGCCGGGTGTTGGGGGAGGCAGCAATGAGCAAGGAAGCTCTCCAGCCCTCATGGAGCTGAGTCTCAGAAGGAGTCTGCTATTGGATAGTCCTCTAAGTCCAGCTGTGATAAGTGTTCCCAAGGAAAAGTGTAGGAACCTGTGATCTGCTATAATAGGGGACCTGACTTAGGTCTGAGGTCAGGGGGCATCTCTAATAAAGGAATTTAAAGGTGAAAAGGTGTTAGTTAGGCAAGAGGTGGGGAGAGAAAGCAGCCCATAGACAGGAACGTAGAGGAGCAGTGGGGTTGGAGTGGCGAGAGTGCGTTAGAGGGGCGTGAGGTGCTCCTTGCCGGGGCGGGCAGGGTCTTCCGAGTCAGGCCATGGGCTTTGGACTCCATCCCAGAAGCAGTGGCAAGCTGGGCAATGGCATGACCACTGGGGCCTCTGACACTGACGTTTGGGGCATTTTTTTGAGGCAGTCCCACAGGAGGCATCCCTTAGGCTAGAGATTAGATGGTTCAGAATGGCAGGATCTGACAAGGTCTTTGTGTTCTCTAGAGCTCCCTGCTGGATTTTTACATGAAGAACATTCTAATGAGCAAAGTCAAGCCTCAGAAGTATCTCTTGGTGAGTGAGAGGTGGGCCCTCCGCACCTGGACAAGCTAAATTCCCTAGTAAATTCTGTGATTCAGAACTGCCCTCCATCCTTGGTCTGCTCTGTGAGGCTGGGCGCCTTACTCCTTTCTCTTCCTAGGATAACTGTTCTCCTCTGCTCCGGTACATGTCCCACACGGAATTTAAGGACCTGATCCTCCCCACCATACAGAAGTCCTTGCTCAGGAGCCCAGAGAATGTCATTGAAAGTAGGTTGCTGCCAGGCAGGGTGATGTAAGGGAGAGGAGGTGCCCAGTAAGCTATCCCCATCACTTGGCAGCAGGAGGTATTGGGGGCAAGGGGTGTATTCACTGTTTACTTCATTGGGACCTTGGGGGAGAGAGCTGGGACCCTTTTGAGAATACATTCAGAGTCAGGGCTCTTTTGTTAGAAGAATGCACAAAAGTATACCTGCTTAAAATAACTGCATACCATTTAAGAGGTTCAGGAACCTTCTGGAGACCATTCATGTTAAGAACCTCTTTAAACAGTTTGAACTTGGTGTGGAGTTGGTACTTGAACTCACAGATTTTAAAGGTTGAGTCTGCCCCTTTTATCTTGTAAGAGGTGTGGGTGGAGTGTCAGAGTGGCAGTATACAGCTTTACGTGGGAGGGAGTGTGATGCCACAGAGATGAAAGCAGTCGTGACTCTGTGTGTCTAGACAGCGGGCCTGGTCGTGTTTGCTGCTGGGGAGTAGGGTAACGATGGGCACGGCCCCTGAGACTGACGTCATCAGTGTGTTCCGTCCCCCTCAGCTATCTCCAGTCTGCTGGCATCAGTCACTCTTGATCTCAGCCAGTATGCCCTGGACATCGTGAAAGGACTGGCGAGTGAGTATCCGGGCCCTTCTCTAGTCCTTCGAACAGCACTGTGGGTTTTGGTCGTGCTTGTCCCGATGACCGTAGGAATGGGAGTGGGGGACACCTCGGGTAATTCACCCTAAACTGCATTCGCATAGCTGTGTTCTTGAGGCCCTTTATGATGAGAACATAGAGCTAGCATTGAAGAGTTGGGGGCATGAAAAACACCCAGAGGAATGCCTGGGCGCTCAGCTGTGTAAGCTTCTGAGCAGCCGCTCTGTGTGTGCCCAGGTCAGCTGAAATCCAACAACCCCCGCCTGATGGACGAAGCCGTGCTGGCCCTGCAGAACCTGGCCCGCCAGTGCAGCGACTCCTCCGCGATGGAAGCCCTGACGCGGCACTTGTTTGCTATCCTTGGAGGTGAGCAGGTGTTGGCGACCATGGGGCGGTGGGGTGTGGCGCTGGTGCTCGTGGGACTCAGCGCTCTGAGAGGCTCTTGCCAGGCCGTGTGGCCAGGAGGATGTGGCAGTAGGAGGAAAATGTGTGAACAGAAGCGTGCACAGGCAGTGTAGACAGATGGTGATTCATTTCTTTCTCTTTTTAAGAATATGCACAGCAGGAAAAGCCAGAGGGAAGTACAAAAATGTTAATAGTGTCTTTGGGTAGTAGGAACATGGGTGATTTTTAAATGTTTTCCGTTACATTTTTTCCGTCTCTCGTATTTTCTGTAAGAACTTTACTTTTTCAGTCAGGAAAAAAAAAAGTTAGTAAATGTTATTTTAAGCCCAGCTTCATGACAGAAAGTTTGCTTCTGTAATGAGAAACTGTAGCTTGATGTCACACACGCGACTGCATTATTCAGCCCTTTAGACAGTGTGTGGATGTGATTTTTGAGTCTTCGCTGTCTCTCCTCTCAGGCTCAGAGGGAAAACTGACGATTGTGGCCCAGAAGATGAGCGTCCTCTCAGGTAAAGAACTTGGCAAGTGTAGTCGCAGACGAGGGTTCATGGAGCTGTTGGGTGAGATGAGCGCTCTCACCATCTCGGACGTCCCAGCCTGGCTCCCGGGTCTCCTCCACCTGCTGTTCAATTCTCGTTGGAGTCTGGCTTCAAGGAAAGGCAGGAGGTTTGGTGGGTGGATTGAGGAAGGGTCAGTGGTGGCCAGAGGAGAGGCATGGCTGCTGGGGATGTGAGTGACAGCGGAGGCCAGCATGTGTTGGCGGTTTTGTGCTGACCAGGGGCTAAGCAGGGAACTCCTGCCTTCCAGGGATCGGGAGTGTCAGTCATCACGTGGTGTCTGGGTCTTCCAGTCAAGTCCTGAATGGCACTGTGACTGAGCTGTTCATCCCGTTTCTCCAACAAGAAGGTAATTGTGTCCGGCAGGGTGAGGATGCTATCTGGCCACGTCCTTGACCTTGGTGTTTCACACTTGGAGCCCACTCTGCACCCCTCTTGAAGGCCTACTTCCCTCGGAAGTGTCACTGCTGCCCACCCCTTGTTACTCCTGCTTCCTTTTGTGTCTTGCTTGCAGTGATTTGACTTCGTTCTGAGACAGCGGACTTGACGGCCTGTCTGCTTCTTGCCCTAGTTCATGAAGGTACCTTGGTGCACGCTGTCTCCGTCCTGGCTCTCTGGTGCAACCGCTTCACCACGGAAGTGCCCAAGAAGCTCACTGAATGGTTCAAGAAAGCCTTCAGCCTTAAAACTTCCACCTCCGCAGTGAGGCACGCCTACCTGCAGTGCATGTTGACCTGCTTCCGAGGTGAGGGCCTCCGCCGAACCGGTGGCTGAGTCTTCGGGGCATGATCACCAGAGATTCTGGCTTCTCCCCCTACTAGGCCTTTAAAGTATAAAGCTTTGTGCAGAGAGGACCCAGAAGCAGAACCTGTCACTACCTCATTTGAAATCAGGAAGCAATGATTGAGATAGGAGATGTTTAAAAGGCCCAACTTCGTGTAAATTTACACTGAACTGATTAAAAATACCCACAACCCTCACTGCAGTGCTAACAAGCCTATCAGTTGGGCCTCCTTCCCAAGAGGAGTCAGGGGAAACAAATTTGTTAAGGAACTTGACTCGAAGGTAAAAATCTATCATATTGACTTGGTTTAAACGACTCTTCAGCTTGCGCTCGTTCTGTTCAGTGCTTTTAAAGTAAACATATTATAATAGGAAACTTGAAACATTTCTTGAATTTAAATCCGTGATACCACTTGAAAGAAATAACTGTTTTCACATTGTGAAATGTTCTGCATACCAGTTAAGAAATCAGTTTTCTTCTTTCTTGAAAAATAGTGGGTGTAGTTCACAGTTTACATAATGGTTCTATTTCTGGAATTCTGGTCCGGAGAGGTAGTCTCGTATTGGGGAAGTGTCCCACCTGGACTTTGGGTTCTCCCTCAACCAGCTGTATAACTGTGAGGCCTTGGGCGACTCACCTTACCTCACTTGGTCTCTTTTCTTACCCATCAAATGAATAGCTGGACTGTTGGATGAGTAGGGGTCCTCCTCTCCCTAACTTCATGGGTGTGGATTTTGATTTAAGTCCCAGATTCTAATTTTACTTTTTTGAGATATATGACAAGGTAACCAAAGGGTATTATCAGCCAGTTCAGCCTGGGTGGATAATTCCTTTCTCAAGTAACCTTGCTCCAGAGCCGCCACACCCCCCTCCAGGAGCAGGGTTTCTGTAAGGGGCTGGCCCACTCTCCACAGGTGACACACTACTGCAGGCCCTGGACCTACTGCCCTTGCTCATCCAGACGGTGGAGAAGGCAGCCTCCCAAAGCACTCAGGTTCCCACAGTCACCGAAGGGGTCGCCGCAGCCTTGCTGCTCTCGAAGCTTTCCGTGGCTGACTCTCAGGCTGGTAAGTGTCCAGAGGTGTCCAGGATGGTAGCAGACAAGGGCCTCGTTAGCCTCCTTCAGAGGAGTGGCTTGTGTGTAGCATTTACAGGATTAGCCTGTGGGGTCCACCACCAGGCCTCTCGTCACCTGCAGGGCTGAGTCTTAGGATGGCTTTGGGTAGCGGGAAAGCAGCCGGGGGCATTGTCACTGTCCTCCTCTGCCCTCTTGCTCCAGTGCTCCGTGATAGGGGTTTGTAGATAATTTCTAGACTAACCTGAAATTAACCATACATTTATGGGGTATAACATTCAAAGGGCACAAGAATATAATGTGAAAAGCTCCCCTTTAGCCAGTTTGTCTTCTACCACTGAGCGCCCTTCCTGGGCAGTGTTACCAGTTTTTTGTCTCGAGATAGCGCATAATTGCCCCAACGCTCATTACGTACTGCGTGGGTCGTGAAGGGATTCCAGATCTCTACAACAAAAAGGCTCCTCATTCTCGTATGTGACTGAATGGGAGTCCAAGCTTTCTTTCGTCCTGTTTCGTCCTAGTGTGCAGGCAGACGCGCCTGAACATGTCCCTGTGGTTGGAAGTGGGATTCAGCTCTTTTCATACATTACCGTGTGCGGCTCTGGCGTATGGCCTGCGCTCCCTTGTGAGGAAGGCAAAGATGAATGTGACGTCACTCGACAAGTTTCAGACTGCTTTATAGTGGGAGAGGGAGATGCAAAGATGCATCATGCAAAGCAGGATGTGGCATTCGAGCGGTTTTGAAGGAGGGGTTGCTCCTGGTTCAGGGGCTGAGTGTCAGGACAGGCTTCATGAGGGAGGGGGTATTTGAAGCAGGTCCTGGGAGGCTAGGAAGGATTTCACCTGTGGAAGAGAACAGCCCAGTGTGAGTCCAGATGCGCTTCAGTCAGGGAAGGGCACTTGTGAACCTCAGGTATCTCAGCTTGGTGCCTGGAGCAGGGGCAATTTCAGTTGGAAAGTGGCTCGCCCAAGCTCCTGCAGGGAGCAGAAAGCCTCTGAAAGTTTTCATGGAGATGATGATTCCAGACCGGTGGCTAGTTCTCAGTGCGGCGGCAGAGAGCCTGGGAGTGACCCAACCCATTGCTGCTGGGGAGCGCTCTTGCCTGCTGCGGCAGAGGGTCTGTCCACAAAGCCAGCCCTGGCTGCTTCGGGAGGAGGGGCCCAGCCAGTGGGGTGTGGTGGAGCTGTCCTGGGGTGACTGCTCGTCTCTTGCAGAGGCCAAACTGAGCAGTTTCTGGCAGCTGATTGTGGATGAGAAGAAGCAGATTTTCACTTCTGAGAAGTTCCTGCTCATGGCCTCAGAGGATGGTGAGTTGCTGCACTGTTAGTTGAGCTCAAGCTCTCCGGCAGGTGCGCAGAGCGGACCTCCCCTCAACCCTGTGGTTTTGGCCAGTCAGCTCTAAAAACCCAGACCAAGGTGATCTGGCCAGTAGTCGTGGGAATCATGCTTGTCGTGGGAGTGAATTCATTCCTTCGGGGCATGTAAAGCTAGGGAAATGGGGGAAGTGGGAAATTTGTGGAGACGGCGCACTAATGGTTGTGGAGCTGTGATAGTAGGTGTAATTATAGCTGATTGGGTAATTGGTGCTGTCTCGGAGATTTTCTCGTATTAAGAGGCAGCTCGGAAGCTCTGGCGGAGTGTGGCTGGCTCCACTCCCCCACCAGAAGATGCAAAACTACTGGTTTCTCTCGCAGCAGAGAACAGCTCTTTTTTAAATGTATGTTTAAAATTCTGGGTTGCCTTTGGGTTGTCTGCTACTAATTGGTGATTTGAAAAGTCTTTTGACTCCAAGTCACAGCATCTTATTAATGAGCTACAACTTTTAGTCACGTCCTGATATTAAAAAAAAAAGTTTTTGTACCGGAAATATATACATGTAATTCACAAAAGCTGCCAGATGTCGACACTGAAAATTACACCACTGCGTTGATCGCTGGTCACCTGTTTTTCCCTGACTATGGCTAACCAATTTTATCAGCTTCGTTTGTATCCTTGATGTTTTATATTAGTACCAGTAACTATCTTTCTATAATTAAGTCTCTGCCTTTTTCACACCAGTGGTAGCTGCCTCCCATACACATCGTGCTTTCTAGACTTTGAAGTCATTCACTGTCAGAGTGTAACAAGTGCCCTCATTCTTTTTCAGAACTGCGTAGTAGTTTTTTATTAAAAAGAAAGTGTATTCTCTTCCTTATTCCAAAATATGTGTGTGCGTAATAAGCAAAGAGAAGGACTTTCAGATGAACTTGCAGTTTTACTCCCATGATAATCACATTTACATTTTGGTGTTCATTTTCCAGTTCTTCTGGGTACAGTCTCCATTTTAAAACGCTCCGCTGTTTCTCTCCCCCAGCCCTGTGTACAGTGTTGCATCTGACAGAGAGCCTCTTCCTTGACCATCCACATAGACTCACAGGCAGCAAAGTCCAGTACGTGAGGCTTGTTCACCTTTCCCCGGGGCTGTAAGAGGCGGCTCCTGGCAGGAGCCTGAGAAATGGGAGTGTGTGGGGTGGGAGGGCTGGCTGTGGAGAGCCCAAGCCTGGCCCCCCCAAAGACCGCTGTCCCTGTGCTCGAAGGCAGTACCACCGGGCCCTGGTGGCGGTGCTCCTGAGCCACCCCTGGCACGTGCGCAGGCAGGCCCAGCAGACGGTGCGGAAGCTGCTGTCCTCCCTTGGGGGCTTGAAGCTGGCATATGGACTCCTGGAGGAGCTGAAGACCGTCCTCAGTTCTCACAAGGTGAGGGCATCTGGGCTGCAGAGCCGGGCCCTTGGCTGGCCCTGCCTGTGCCGTGGGGTGTGGGTTGGGCCTATGCTGGGTGTTCTTACTCAAGACTGTGTGAACCAGAAGTTTCTACTCTGTCTTTGATCTCTGGCACCATCTTTGTCACAGAATCCCTTCTCCCTTTTGGACTCTTCTTTCTTCCTGGGCCTTTTGATGCATAGCTCAACCTTTTTCTCCTTGAGTAATGGAACAATATGTTACTAAAGCTCTCTGTGATTTTTAAAGTGTTCTCTATTCATTCTCCTTTTTGCAGTTTCACAATGGCTGTAAAAGGTTTATTCCCTCATTTCGTGTGAGTTGTCCAAGGTTCCAGGAACTGAAATGACTTGTACAGTGTTTCTCAGCCAGAGGGTGGCAGAATTGGGAGTAGACACCAAAGCCTTGCTCCTGTTTTCAGTGTCCTCTGTGCCCTGACTCACTGCTTCCCGCCTTCCTAAGTCTGTAGATGGATGTGGGCCAGTGAGATTTGGGCTGGGTCTCTCTACCCTCTCAGGGGGAGGGGCTTTTTAGGTACAGAGTCATAGGTGCTTCCTCCTAGGTGCGTCTCACAGCTTCCCTCCTGGTGCTGGGATCTGGCGCCAGTGCCCTCTCCAGCGGGGGCCTCAGATAATGGCATGAGCAAGAGCCGTCGGTGTCCCTGCGTGCACAAAGCTCTGAGCGTGCCGGTGCATGTGTTGTCTCCTCACAGGTGCTGCCCTTAGAAGCTCTGGTGACTGACGCTGGGGAGGTCACGGAGGTGGGCAAGGCTTACGTGCCTCCACGGGTCCTGCAGGAGGCTCTGTGCATCATCTCCGGGGTGCCAGGTCTAGAGGATGACGTCACCAACACTGAACAGCTGGCTCAGGAGATGCTGATCATCTCCCACCACCCATCCTTAGGTCCGTGGCTGGGAGGGTGGCTCTAGGTAAGGGGCAGGCAGACCAAGCAGGGGCCTCATCGCTTCTCTTCGCTTCCCTCCAGTGGCAGGGCAGTCTGGACTCTGGCCAGCGCTTCTCGCCAGGATGAAGATTGATCCCGAAGCCTTTATCACCAGGCATTTGGATCAGATCATTCCCAGGATCACCACACAGAGTCCCCTGAACCAGGTGATGGGCGCTCAGAGTGTGGGAAGGGAGGACTCAGAGAAATGTGGGCATGGACCCTTGGGTGGCAAATGTCAGAAAATACAAACTGGTTTGCGTCAGAGGGAGCGTGGTTGGCTCTCACGTAACGGCTGCGTCCTGGGAGCTGGCTGGCTGGCTGGCCTCTGGCCATGCTGCCCTCAGGACATGGCAGGTGACTTGCCCCTCCTCGCTCCCTGTCTGTGCCTCGCTCACCCGTCTGTCGAGTCCCACGACAGGAGCTCTGTTCACGCTTCCCCTTTCTGCTGGCAGGTTGCTGAGCTGCTTGGGTTCCGAATTTAGGTCTGGTGGGAACCAGCTCCCCTGGAAAAAGCTTACATTTTCCAGTTATTTCAACTGGCATGGGGTCTCTCTGCCCCTGGGTCACCTGACTGAGGCCCTGTGCTCACGCCGTCCTTTTTGTCTGGATCACATGCCTACCTCTGGAGAGCGTGGGGCAGCCCTATCTGAACCTTAGAGATTGAGAGTGGGGAAGGAGTGTGTCCCTCAGAGCAGGGTGCTAGTACCCGATGAAGGGGTAAATGCGTGCAGAGAAGCCAGGCAGACACTGCAGCGGCCCGCGCTGGTGGGCAGTGTCTGGAAGGAATGGCAGAGTCGCTGGTCTGGGGTATTGAGGCATGGTGGGATCCCTCTCCAGTGCCACCCTTGTCACCGCTGTGTCTTGTTTGTCTGGCAGTCTTCCATGAATGCTATGGGCTCCCTCTCCATCCTGTCCCCGGAACGAGTCCTCCCCCAGCTCATCAGCACCATCACCGCCTCTGTGCAGAACCCTGCGCTCTGCCAGGTGACTCGAGAGGAGTTTGCCATCATGCAGACCCCTGCCGGGGAGCTGTACGACAAATCCATCATCCAGAGGTGAGGCCCTGCTCACGGACTCAGTTGCCCCAAGCCTTGGCTCTCTTGACTGTAAGATGGAGAGGGCACCTCCTTGGTCGGGTTGCTGAAGGAACGAGCAAAGTGGCCTGGGCACTGATTGGGCGGTGCCTGCTCTGTTGCTGGCGGGTGCGTTGGCTGGGGCAGGAGCGCCAGCCCGGCCCTTCCCTGGGGCGTGCTCCTTAAAGCCAGCCGAGAGCCCGAAGAGCCTGGGGGCTGTTGTGAATCTCGCTTACCACCAGCTCTGGTGTTTCAGTGCCCAGCAGGACAGCATAAAAAAGGCCAACATGAAACGAGAAAACAAAGCTTATTCCTTCAAGGAGCAGATCATCGAGCTGGAGCTGAAGGAGGTCAGTACACAGGGGCCTCATGCTCTGGTGCTGCTGACGGTGGTGGCTCAGGCTGGTGGCTCTTGCTGCACATGTGCCCTGTGTCATCCTGGGCCACGGCACACCCCTCTGCCCCCCTACCTGACCCTGGTCTCCCTGCCGCGCCATTCCCCTTTTCCATAGCTTCTTCCAAACACACTCAAGGAGAACTCTTCCTTCTCCGCTGGCTGCCAGCAGCAGCTCATGCATTTCCTTCACTCAGTGGTGACGCTTGAGTCCCTGCCTGTCCCGCAGCTCCCGGAAGGCTGGGACCTGCGTCCAGTCTGGCAGCAGGCACAGGCGCAGTGTGCTGCGATGGCCGTGTCCAGTTTGTCACAGGCACACAGGGCTCTTCTGGTTTCTAAGCCTTGGCTTTCCCTGGTCTTAGTGGAGGCTGGGTTCTTGTCTTTCTGTCTCAGCCCACTTGTCTCCTTAGCAGAGAGGTGACCACCCTGTCACCCTATACAAAGCGAACTGCGCCCCTCTCTGGTTATTCTGGATCATTGTTATTTCTTTCATGCCGTTTCCCATGTGCTTGTGTACTGCTCGCTGTCTCTTGTCCGCTCGGTTGTGGGCTCTGTGGGGGCGGGCAGCCCACCCTGTTCCTCACCCCAGCGCCAGTGGCCAGAACAGTGGCTGCCACAGCTGCAGCGCTCGGTCCGTCCTGGAAGGAACGAGGCCTCAGCCTCTTCCAGGCCGCAGCCTACTGATCCTGGGGGAGGGCTTGCGTAAGGCGGGCTGGCAGGAGGGGAGACTAAAGTTTTGATTCTGAAGCTGAATGGCTCCCAGAACACCCTTGCCAGCACATTGAGGGACTTTATCTCTCTAACCTATAAGAGGCCCCTCCTTGCCTTTGTCAGCAAGTAGGAAATTGCTTCTGTGCTGTCTCGAGCTGTAGAAACCAGGTGACTGTAGGGGGTGGGTTTGCGGGCCTCGGCCACAGACTTAGAGCTGACATAATGCTGACTGCATCTGAGCTCTTCCTCCTCTGACGGAGGAGGGAGGCTGTTCCTGGAGACAGAATTGCTTTGCGTATTGCCTTCAGGAGATAAAGAAGAAGAAAGGCATCAAAGAGGAGGTGCAGCTCACCAGCAAGCAGAAGGAGATGCTGCAGGCCCAGCTGGATAGGGAGGCGCAGACCCGGAGGCGGCTGCAGGAGGTGCGTCCTGTGGGGAGTGTTGGGCGGCTCAGGCCTGCTTCTCACTGTCCTGGAACCGGGCCCACTGACCTGCCTCCTCGGCCACTCTGCTTGCAGCTGGACGGAGAACTGGAGGCGGCGCTGGGACTGCTGGACGCCATCCTGGCCAAGAGCCCGTCCGGCCTGACCCAGTACATCCCTGTTTTGGTCAACTCTTTCCTGCCCTTGCTGAAATCTCCCCTGGCCGCTCCCAGGATCAAGAACCCTTTCCTGTCCTTGGCTGGCTGTGTCATGCCCCCTAGACTCAAGGCTTTGGGTCAGTTCTTGTTTGCTGGCTGTGGGCATGGCCCAGGGTAGGTCAGGAGGTGGGTCGGGGAGACCCTGAGTGCTCCCGGAGAGACACCGGCGGTCTGGGCCTCTTGGCTGTTGTTCCCATGTGCTGGCAGCCCTGGGACTCTAGGCCGCAGCCCTCAGGCGCCATAGCCCCACTCCCATTTTATGTCTGCTGTGCTCACCCCGAGGTCCAGGTTTTAGACGCTCGTCTGTGTGATCTTTCTGTAATAGTTTTAAAACTAAAGGACTCAGAATTCAGAGCGGTGGGAGCGGCTTGTGCCCCGTGGCCAGCCAGTGCAGCCCCTGCTCCTGAGCAGCCACATGTCGGTCATGGGCGCTCTCTGTGACCTGCAGCTTCTGTTTGCTGGGAGAAGCTGCGCAGCTCTCGTGATGGGAGTTAAGGTGACCACACTCTGGTGAGTTGTTTAACAACCTAAGCAGAGTGTCTAGCCTGAAGGGTAGCGATTGAGTGGAAGTCAGTCAGTATGTGTGGAACCTGCCAGAAGTGTTACCTGGCCACCTGGGCTTGTTGCCTACGAGGTGGGAGCACACACAGATGGACCTTGACTTTTGGCTGAAGAACCCTTGGGTTGGCCGCCTCCTCAGCGCACTTGTAGTTTTGGAGTGTCAGAGCCACAGCTGCCTGCTACCCCTCAGTGCTGTCACAGAGGCGAGGTGAGAAGTCAGGGTGTTTTGGCTCAGTAGAATGGGTGACTCTAGAGTCAGAGGGGCAAGGCAGCTCTGCCCAGGCCCCTGTTTGTGCCCAGGCCAGATTCTCTGTCTTTGCCTGGGTCATTCCCTGCTGGGCCTCTTCTCTTGGACACAGGCATTTTGGTGAGTCATGTGACTCTACGTCTGCTGAAGCCAGAGTGTGTCCTGGATAAGTCATGGTGCCAGGAAGATCTGTTGGTGGCTGTGAAGAGGGCCGTGACCCTGCTGCACAGCCACACCGTCACCTGCAGGCTGGGCAAGAGTGAGCCAGGTACGGACCGGATGGACAAAGGGTACAAGGTGGTGTGAGCTGGTGTGGGGAGTGTATTCATGAGCTGCAGCGCCCCGGCCCTCGGGACTGTGGCCTTGGCGAGTCTCTTCCCTCCCTGGCCTTGGTTTCTTCATCTGAAAAATGGGGGTTGGGCCAGATGGAGGATTTCTTAGTCTCGTCCTGGTGGTCTCAGGCGCTGTAACCGCCACGGAGGGTTTACTTCTTGTGGCTGAAACCCACTTGCTTGTTTTACTTCACATTCTGGAACTGGGCTGTGTTAGGGGTTGCAGCAGAACCTTTGTCCCTGTTACTGTGCCTCGTGCTTCCCTGCTGCCCACTGACCCCGGTTACAGATTTTTTTTTTTTAAAGATTTTATTTTTTGTGTAGAACTGGCATATAGGCCAGAGGTGCCGGGGGTGAGAGGATTCACCAGAGACAGGGTGGGGAGCAGAACAGGTGGACTGACTGAAATACACTGCTGAGGGGAGCAGTGGGCGAGGCAGGAGAGGCCTGCTGCGCCATGTGGGAAGCTCCCTGGCTGGGGTTTGAGCTCAGGCCAGCAAGGTGGAAGCGCTGAGACTTAACCCCTAGGCCACCACGGAGGCCCCGTTTACAGGGTTCTTTCTTCTGCTGTTTGATCTTACAGATCCCGCTCCCTTGTCCGCGCCAGCCTTTTCCTTAGTCTTCCCATTTCTGAAGATGGTGCTGACCGAGATGCCCCACCACAGTGAGGAGGAGGAGGAGCGTGGGATCCAGATTCTTCAGATCCTCACTGTCCATGCCCAGCTGAGGGCCTCACCCAGCAACCCACCTGGGCGCGTGGATGAGGTTGGCAGAGGAGCTTGGCTCTCCCCTTGGCTTGAGAGGGGTGAGGGAGGCAGGGGCTTTCCACACTTCCTGGCCCGTCAACAGTTCTGGTGGGGCAGTGAGGTCATCTATGTTTATGCTCAGGGGAGCAGCCACGTGGGAGGAAAGCCCTATTGTTCTCTGTCCAGGCCTCAGTGAAGCTTGCAGGGCCCATGTCTGATAGGGTCTGACATGAAGAAGTTGAAGGATTTTGTTATAGTGGATGCTTGTTAGAACGTAGTGCTGCTTCCTCTCCCTTGGACTTGCTTATGACTATGAGATTGGACCCCATTCATTGTGGGCATTTCTTTTGAATAGATTGCCATATTCTAAAAATTTGCAAATGTAAGCATGTGTGTTTTTTAAAATTCCTTTTTTTTTTTTTAAAGATTTATTTATTTATACATACAGCTGGGGTACAGGCCAGAGGTGTGGAGTGGTGAGAGGCTTCACCAGAGACAGAGTGGGGAGCAGAACAGGCAGATCAGAAATACACTGCTGAGGGGAGCAGCGGGCGAGGCAGGAGAGGTCTGCCGCACCATGTGGGATTCTCCCCGGCTGGGCGCCGAACTCGCGTCGCTGCTGCCCACAGCTCCACAGCGCAGCGCTTAACTGCTGCGCCACCAGGGAGGCCCTGTTTTTTTAAAATTCTAACAATTATAGAAGCAAAAAAAGAAATGCCACTCTCCACGGGTAATGGCTGCCAGCAGTTTGGGGTATACACTTGAGAACCTTTCCTAAAGCAAGTCCCTGCAGAACTAACAGCCACACATAGGGAAAGCAAAAATGGACCATGCCGCTCCTTCCGCGTGGCAGGTTCTCTGGGCTCACTGCCGGCTACACAGCGCCACTTCACTGGCTCTGGACTTCATGGGGGCTGTGTGTGCACCGTGTTTTATTCATTGGGTGTTCAAAGCTGTTTCTGACTTGCCCTACTTTGAGCAGGGCTGTCGTGTGTCCCCTTGTGCATTAGATCCCCCTTGCACACTGTGTGAGCACTTGCACACTTGGACATGGAATTGCTGGGCTAGGTGGCTTGTTCCGAGCTAAGCCTTCGTTCTGAGGTCCCTCATGGCACCTCTGCTAGCATTTATCTCGCCCTGATGGATAAAAGAGTGGTATCTCATTATTTTACGTTTCCTTATATAAAGTTAAGTACCTCTTTGTTTTGGGCCATCTATAAGTCATACTCTGAAGTTTAAACACGTTCCCGAATTGATTTTTCATGGCTGAGGGTCATAGCTGACCGGGTGGTCTCCTGTGGATTGGTTGTAAACCTGACGGGCTTTCCACAGTGGAGTCACCCATAGGACCCAGCGTGTTTCCCTGGGGGAGACGCTGCTACCTCATGGGCCGCCAGGCTTGGTGAAGGGCCTTCCTTGGGGCCTCACCCTGACTTGCCTGCTCTTCTCTCCCAGAACGGCCCGGAGCTGCTGCCTCGAGTCGCCATGCTGCGCCTTCTGACTTGGGTGATCGGGACGGGCTCTCCCCGCCTGCAGGTGACCTAGTTTTCAGTTGGCTGTTGCTATGACACAGTTGGTGACCCCGACTTCAGGTCCTGGTGCTTGGGGTTGAATCCTAGTTCTCTCACCTCTCACTTTTGAACTTGGGCAGAAGGGCTGCTTTTGAGAGCCAGCTTGACTGTTCTCAGCTTGTGAGGGATTTTACTTGGGTTCTGCCACTGGCCTTGGCCTGGACCTGGGGTCTCAGCCCTAGAAGGTTTGCAGGGTGGGTGTTCTCGGTTCAGATCCCTCTCCACGCCTCTCAGGCCCCTCAGCCCATCACGTGGCCCCCTGCCTGACCCTGTCATAGTGACTTGCCGGACTGCGCTCAGTGGATTAATGTCCTCCTTAGGTTCTGGCTTCAGACACCCTGACCAGCCTGTGTGCCAGCAGCAGTGGCAAGGACGGCTGTGCCTTTGCGGAGCAGGAGGAGGTGGATGTGCTGCTCTGTGCCTTGCAGTCCCCATGTGCCAGCGTGCGGGACACGGCGCTGCGGGTGCGTGCCCTCTCCCTTGCAGGCGTTGCAGCAAGTGTTTGAATTGCACGAGGGACACTTGCATGTTCCTCAGGCCTGATGCCTCACCCCCGCACCAGTGTGCCCTGGGGCAGAGAGAAGGGTCGCAGGCACGGCTGGGGTCATGCTAGCGCTGAGAACAACTGAACATTTGCTGAGATCTGCTGCTTTTTCCTTCACCTCTGGAAACGTCACCTAATTTCTAAGATGGGTGTGAATCTTGATATGTCCTTAGACAGGCAGAATTCACAGGATTAGGTCATTTCTTCAACTCTCCACCTTGTACTTGCCTTTTCTTGGTGCTTTTGGACCAACACCTAAAAGAGACAGTTTCCAGATGCGCTCTGCAGCCTCCTGCAATTGATGCGTTAGAGAGTTTTCACTGGTTCTTGGTGAAATCTGGAAGATGATGGTTTGTGGTAAATTTTTCTTGATGGTGAAACAAAGAGAATGTTTTTATTAGGAGGTTTTATCTTGCTTGCTTAGAGTTAAATTTTTTAATTGAACATTAAAAAATCTACCACCACGTGCCATCATTTCATCAAAGCAAAGCTTTAATATGTAGAGAGACTGAATAGCTAGTGAGTTGAGCGGACTCATGGCATTCACTGTGCCAGTGCTGTGCAGTGGAACGTCCTGCCGTGGTAGAAATAGTTTATGTCTGCGCTCTCCAGTGTGGTAGCCACTAGCCAGCCTGTGGCCTTTGATCACTTGAAATGTGGCTTCTGCGACTGAGGGATGTATAGTTGCTTTTAATTGATTTGACTTTGAAGACCTGGTGTGGCTGGTAGCTACGTCTTGGATGATACAACCTCAGAGGGAGACGAGGAGGCAGGTCGGAGGCTCTTTGGAGAGGTGTGCCTCACACGGTCCGATCCCACCCTCTCTCAGGGGCTGATGGAACTCCACATGGTGTTGCCAGTGCCTGATACAGATGAAAAGAATGGTCTGAACCTTCTGCGGAGGCTCTGGGTGGTCAAGTTTGACAAGGAGGAGGAGATCCAGAAGTTGGCTGAGCGGTAGGCAACACCAGAGGTGGTTTTTACCTGCCCTTTCACTCTGGGAGTTGGGTTGGGTTTTGCTGCGGGTTCTAGTCTGGCTAGCCCTTGCCTTTGGTCCACTCCAGGCTCTGGTTGACGATGGGCCTGGATCTGCAGCCAGACCTCTGCTCCTTGCTGATCGACGATGTCATCTATCACGAGGCAGCTGTGAGGCAGGCCGGGGCGGAAGCCCTCTCCCAAGCGGTAGCACGTTACCAGCGGCAGGCGGCAGAGGTCATGGGCAGGCTCATGGAGATCTATCAGGAGAAGCTCTATGTGAGTAGCTTGGGTGCCTCCTGTGGTCAGGGTGGTGGGGACTGGACTCTGCTAGCCGGGGACTTCTGCACCAGGACCTCGCGGGGCTCTCGGCGGCTGTGAGTTCCCACCTCACACCTACGTCGCTGGCTCGTGTGGCTTGTCTGGGGTGAACTCTGCAGAGCATTTATCAACTCGTCTGTTGCAGCGGCCGCCCCCAGTGCTGGATGCTTTGGGACGAGTTATCTCAGAATCTCCTCCAGATCAGTGGGAAGCCAGGTATAATAGCTTTGCGATCCCATTCTGCTTAGAGCTTTCTGAGGTGTAACAGGTTGGCACGGTTGGGCTATGAGAAGCCAGCGTGGAATAATGGAACTGTGGAAGTAAAGAGCAAGGCCTCCCACTGCCCCAAAGAGGCCCAAGTTCACGTGCTGGCACCTCCTGCGATAGCCACGTTACCTTGGTGTGGTTCTCCTTTCCTCCGCGCCTGCTTCCTCAGAGGTCCCTTGGGGACCTTCTTACTGCGGTGGCTGAAAAGGATGGTAGCTCTTTGCCTTTGTAGCATGTGTCCACTTCTGAGTGTCTGCACATCTGGTTCCTTTGCCTCTTTCTCCTCCTTTAGCCTGTCCTGGAGGTAGGGGGGTGGCATGGCACTCCCACGTGGAGAATCAGAGCTGGCCCCTGCCAAGGTCACCCTGTAGGGGGTAAACACTGCAGATGGCAGGTCTCTATTTGACAAGCGGTTTACCAGCCCGTTGCCTGGACCACTAAGTAGGCACTGAACTCTGTTGGACTCTGTCCTGCAAAGTGGTGTTTACTGCTGGGGAGATCTCCCTGCTAGTGATGTCCCAGGATCGATGCCCCCAGCGGAGGCGGCCCACAGCTGGTCCTCCTCCGCGCCCTGACACGCTGCCATTTCTTTCCCAGGTGTGGCTTGGCTTTGGCCCTGAACAAGCTCTCCCAGTGTTTGGACAGCTCTCAGGTGAAGCCACTTTTTCAGTTTTTTGTCCCTGATGCCCTCAATGACCGAAACCCAGATGTCCGGAAGTGCATGTTAGACGCAGCCCTTTCAACGCTCAACACTCATGGGAAGGTAAAAGTTTGTAGCCAGCTTGGGGGTGTATTGGGGGAGCTAAGAAGGCTGGGCTGAAGCAGGAGGTGCGGCTGAGCAGTGGTGACGCTGGGAGGGCCCTCCATGGGTAATTCCATTTGTATTTTGAGCCAAGAGGGTGTTAAAATTCTCGTAAGATTGCTGCATTCCTGCTAGAAAACAGGGAAATCCACTGGCATTTCTGGCTGGCTGATCAGGATGGCCCAGAGCCGGACTGGGCGTGGTCCTCTGCCAGACCGTCCTCCTCAGACACCTCGACTTGAAGTTCTGGGTGGGCTTGGCTTTTCAGGAGAACGTCAACTCATTGCTGCCAGTGTTTGAGGAGTTCCTGAAGAACGCGCCCAACGACGCCAGCTATGATGCTGTGCGGCAGAGTGTGGTGGTCCTGATGGGCTCTCTGGCCAAGCACCTGGACAAGAGTGACCCCAAAGTGAAGCCCATTGTTGCCAAGCTCATCGCCGCCCTCTCCACTCCCTCTCAGCAGGTACCTGCCACCTGGCCTGGGGCCTCAAAGCCACTTGGGAAATTGGGATGTGCTCGTGACAAAGCAGTGGGGTGCTAGGGCTGGGGTGGCCGGCAGGGTCCAGAGGCCCAGTTCTCTGGGAGGAGTTGTCTACTTTGGGGACAGCCTAGTTTATAGTGGGGAAATCCCTGGAGAGGAGTTACTTTGTTCCGTAGACCTCCTGGATGGATTTTTCTCCTTTTCATTTACTGACAGTGTCTTCTGGCACTCAGTGTAAGCCTGGTGCTGGGAATACAAAGATTTAAAAAGCAGATGACTCCTGTGGTGAGCTTCCCCTGACCCCCTTAAGTGTTCATTACATGTTTTAGGGGGGCCTTTTAACATAGCTGCCAAGTCACAGTGTAAAGGATTTTTTTTCCTTCCTTTTTTTGATAAACATTTTTAGATACGTCTTCTGTGACCTGCATTTTGCACCAGCAGAGGGTCCTCATCAGATGCAGGTTTACAAAATTGTCAAATAAGTTGCCAGGAAACCTGGCAGGCAGGCGCCCCCCCGGGCTTCTGGCAGGACTAGGCTCTGCTGCTCTCCCGCTGGGCCCCACGAACTGTGGCTGGGAGGGGAGCTTGCCAGTTACTCTGGCACCACTGTTGGAGCCTAACTGTAAAGGCCCAGACCGATTTGCCGGTAACTGATGAGTTTGAAAACTGAGGGGCAGGGGCCATTTCACTGAGCCTCAGTGGGATGCTTCTCTCTGTCTCTCCCTGGGGGGAGTCTAGTCTCCCTGGAGTTTGCCTCAAATACCCCCATCTAGGTTCTCTGTTTAGATCAGAGCTAGCACCTAGTGGCTGACGCTCTCGTCACTAACAGAGGTAGGGTGCCCCCTGTTGGAGCTCCAGCCGAGTGTTTGCTGGGGACATCTAGTGGTGAGGTGCTGTGTAGGTGTCAGCCGCTGGGAACACGCTCGCCCACAGGTCCAGGAATCCGTGGCCAGCTGCTTGCCGCCCCTTGTACCAGCCATCAAGGAGGATGCAGGAGGGATGATCCAGAGGCTGATGCAGCAGCTGCTGGAGTCAGACAAATACGCAGAGCGCAAAGGGGCCGCGTATGGGCTGGCAGGCCTGGTGAAGGGCCTGGGCATTCTCTCGCTGAAACAGCAGGAAATGATGGCAGCCCTGACCGATGCCATCCAGGATAAGAAGAACTTTCGCCGGCGAGAGGGTGAGTGTCTCTGGGCTCAGTGCTGCCCAGCGTAGGGGTTCCATCCCACAGTTGCCAGAGGAAGGAAGCTGGCCTTACTCTCCCCACCGAAGGGCTGGTGTTTGTGTGTGGGCTGAGTAGGGATAGCTGCTCTGACCCACTCCGTGTGCTCCTAGCTGACGCGGCCTGGACTTCCTGATTTCTGTCTCAGCAATGCCCTGAGTTGAGGGAGCTGTTGCCATTCTTGTTAGTACCAAGAAGTGATGGGCAGCCCCCCTGCTCTCTCCTCTCTGCTCACCATGTCCCTGCAGCCCCACGTGTGTTTGTAGAGGGTGAGGAGGTGGCGGGGAGGCTGGCCTGTGGCTGCGCCTAGAGGACATCTTTCCCAGCTGTGCTGCTTCTTCCCCAGGAGCCCTCTTTGCCTTTGAGATGCTCTGCACCATGTTGGGAAAGCTCTTCGAGCCGTACGTGGTTCATGTGCTGCCCCATCTGTTGCTGTGCTTCGGGGATGGGAACCAGTACGTGCGTGAGGTAAGTCCTGTGTCTGCCTGCGAGGACTGCCAGCAGCCAGGGTGGCCACTGGGTGTGTCTCTCAGTGGGAGTCTGGATGGTGGGAGGCCCTGTCTGCACCTCAGCTTACTGGTAGGGACTCTGGTGAGCTGGACCCTGTCTCCACCTCACTTGTATCTGTAGGCCCTGGCACACGGCCCGACATGGTAGACCCCAGTAAATGTTGGTCACGCCGGTGTGCTTGGGTTAGGAGGCCCCTGAATGCCTTTTCTCCTCCCTTGAGGCTGCAGATGATTGTGCCAAGGCTGTGATGAGCAACCTGAGTGCTCATGGGGTGAAGCTGGTGCTCCCCTCCTTGTTGGCTGCCCTGGAGGAGGAATCCTGGCGGACCAAAGCAGGTACGGCTTCTTCCTTCGTTGTCTCTGTCTCAACTGCCTGCTCTGAAAACTGCCCTCTTGTGGACCCAGGCGGCCGCCGCTCTTGTCCTCGGCCAGGGAGAAGGCTGCGACACTGCCACTCGGCAGCTCAGTCCTTCGTGGCTTACATCACACAGGGAATGGGTCTCCGATAGGAGTCAGCTCTAAGTCAGGAAATCCCAGAGCTTTAAAGCTAGTCAGTGTCTCCTATAATTTTAAAGCTTTTCCCTCCATTTAAGCCATTTTAAACATGTCATCTTATCTGGAATCCCAATATACAATATACACTCTGTGGATACAAGCAGAGTGGCACTGGTTTTGGGAGGGTTTAAGTCTGAGCCCTCCTTCTTGATCTCCCCCTCAATTCTTCAGGCTTTGCCCTATAGTTTGAGAAGTCACAGATCTAAATGTTGCCTCATTCGTCGACGAGGAAACTGAGGCCAGAGAAATTCAGTGAATCGGCCCAGGATCACTGCCAGGACTAAGTTGGCTCTCCCCTACCCTGTTGTTGGCCTCTGTCTTGCTCATTGCCTTCCCTCTCATCCAGGCTCCCACAGCTCAGCAGTTCTTAGGAGCATTTTGATCACTCTTCTGAGCAAAGTCTGCAGAGAACCTGGCTGGTTGTCCCTGGCCTGGGCAACTAGCCCAGGCAACTTGCCAGCCTGCGCCCAGTGATTTCATGCCGGGCATGTGTCTGCCGTCCGCAGGGTCCGTGGAGCTGCTCGGGGCTATGGCCTACTGTGCTCCCAAGCAGCTGTCGTCCTGCCTGCCTAACATCGTGCCCAAGCTCACAGAGGTGCTGACCGACTCCCACGTCAAAGTGCAGAAGGCTGGACAGCAGGCGCTCAGGCAGATCGGCTCTGTCATCAGGAACCCGGAGATCCTGGGTACGCCTCCCACAGGGCGCTCGCCCTGACTCCTCCTCCTGTGCAGACAGGGCCTGGACATGTACCCACTCAGCAAAGATCTCTGCCCCCTGAGGAGGAGCATATTTACATTGCAGTAACCTCTAAATTCTCAGAAACCCTTTACCTAGAATAATTAGCAGAGAGCAGTTTGGAAGAGGTCTGTTTTTCTGCTGGTCTGGACCAGTGGTGATTGTGCAGGTAAGGAAACTGAGGCACCGGCCTAGAATGACTCCAAGAGTCCTGTGCATTAAGCTGAGCCCTGAGGTCAAAAGAGTTGAATGAGAAGTTCTAGTCCCCATTAGCATCATCAGAAGTATTATGTTTGAAAACCTTCTGTCTTATTCCAGGAGTCTTGTGATGGAGGGGAAAGTCAGGGAAAGGTTGCCTTTTTTAAAAATTGAGGTGTAATTCACATACAGCATTACATTAGTTTCAAGTGTACAGCGAAATGGTGTGACATTTGCATGTAGTGCAAGATGATCCCGCTAAGTATTTCCTGTCTATTCTTAGCAGTTTTGCAAAATTGGGTCTTAGTGTTTGAATTTCCTGGACCTGTGGACAGATAAGCCATATATTCCTTTTGGAGTGCCTTCCATTGATGGTGCTGAATTTTGAGAGCTCATTTTATCTGGACTTTGCTTCTCTGAGCATTGTGAGCTTGACTCCCACCACTGTTCAGCGACCTTTGGTGTCTCAAAACCATTTTCAAAAAACCACTTTGGGTTGCTAGTTCCACGTGAGACCACGGTGCCCAAGAAGCTCAGCAATGGCACTCAGTGCTCGCTGAAGCCAACCCACAGGTGCCTGCCAAGTCACAGCTCTGCAGTGCAGGGGTTTGACATCTGCCACCTCCACGTCACTTCCTTCTGAGGGAGCAGATACTACTCTTTGCAGACAGGCTGGCCTCCCTAGCTGGGCACTTACAGGACTCCAGGGGAGGGGTGTCCCTGGACTCCCTTCTCTTCTGATGCACTGTAGTTCTCAGGAGCCAGAGCTAGGCATCGTAGACCTGTGCAAACCAGCCTCTCTCCTGTTTGGATGTGCAGCTATTGCCCCTGTCCTGCTGGATGCCCTGACAGACCCCTCCAGGAAGACCCAGAAGTGCTTGCAGACGCTGCTGGACACCAAGTTTGTTCACTTCATTGATGCCCCATCCTTGGCCCTCATCATGCCCATCGTTCAGAGAGCCTTCCAGGACCGTTCGACAGACACTCGGAAAATGGCAGCTCAGATTATTGGCAACATGTACTCCCTCACAGACCAGAAGGTAGAGGAGACCAGCTGGGGCTGGTACAGGACAGACTGGGAGATGCTGGTTTGGGGCACAGCCCCTGCCCACAGGAGATATAGCAAGGGTGTTATTTGGTTCTGGATTATGTTTGGCGTGCAGAAGGGAGAAACATACCATTTTATGGTGGAGGGTAAAAATGAGACTCTCTGAGCATCTTGCAGAGCAGAAGTTCAAGTCCTTATTAGCTCAGCCCCTCAGTGAGGCCCATGCCACTGGCCCCCTTCACAGATGGAGGCACGGAAAGGTCTCGCCTCACCTTTGACCTATCAGGAGTGTTGGGGATATAAGTCCTCACTTCTGTCAGTCTCTCAGAGGAATTTGGTTTGGGAATCACTTTGCTTCTTTGTGTGCGCTCACTCTCTGCCACACCTCTGCTTTGCTTACTGTGTGAGAAAGTGGGAAACATATCTATCCTAGAAATCTAGAAAATTGGAAAATAAAAAACTTTATCCATAGTTTGCCAACACAAAACAATTGCTATTAATATTTTTACTACATTAAAAAAACATCGTGAGCATAAATTTATTTCTAGTTGTGACAAGTTTTTCATAAAACTGATTTTTAATAATTATATAATATTCCAACCAATCTATGTACCATAACTTACATAATTCCGTTGGTCATACAGTGTCCAAGGTTTTTTTTGCTGTTTTAAGTGATGCTTTGGTGAACATAAGGCATTTTCTGTATTTAAAGCTGTTCCCTAAAGCTGAGTGCTATATTAAGAGACATAAACCTTTTAAGGTAAAGAAAAGGAAGATGATCATTCTGAAAGGAAAGTGCCTGAAATAATTTCCTAGATTCCAGCGGGTGGACAGGTCTTGGTCCCGGGAGAAGGGGAGGAGGATGAGCTCTCAGCTGCAGCAGCAGGCGGCTCTCTTGACCTGCTGGGACGGGGCCTTTGGGCCTTCCTGTTTCCCTGAGCAACTGCACAGGACATTTGAGGAACCGGTCAGAGCAGAGCTCCTACCAGGCGGCTTTCCGCACGGGCGCTGTGCGTGCTCCTGGTCAGCAGACGGGGAGGGCAGGGCCCGCAGCAGACCGGATCCCAGAGGAAGCAGGCCTCAGGCCTCCGCCTGACTCACCTGTTCTGTTGTTGCAGGACTTGGCTCCTTACCTGCCAAGCGTGACGCCGGGCCTGAAAGCCTCTCTTCTGGACCCTGTCCCTGAGGTGTGTCTGAAAGGAGTGTGGGCAGAAATTCCTTATTTTAGCCCAATCCCCAGAAAGCTGATTCCTGAGGATTCCCTATAAGCTGCTTTTGTGTCTTTCTGGGTAAAATGAAGGAGACCCAAGAGCTTTCTCCCTGCCCTGTGTGGTCACCTCATTTTGAACTGTATCTTCTCACCATCTTGGTTATCTGCCAGGTACGAACGGTATCTGCAAAGGCTCTTGGGGCCATGGTGAAGGGCATGGGGGAGTCGTGTTTTGAGGACTTGTTGCCATGGCTGATGGAGACTCTGACCTATGAACAGAGCTCTGTGGATCGCTCAGGTGCTGCGCAAGGTGAGGCCAGAGCAGCCCAGAGGCCAGTTGGGAATGCCCTCTGGGGGCCGTCGGGTGCAGCGGTTCATTCTCTCCTTTGTTGAAGGTTTGGCTGAGGTCATGGCTGGCTTGGGGGTGGAGAAATTGGAGAAGCTGATGCCAGAAATCGTGGCTACCGCCAGCAAAGTGGACATTGCCCCCCACGTCCGTGACGGCTATATCATGATGTTCAACTACCTGCCCATCACCTTCGGGGACAAGTTCACGCCCTATGTGGGGCCCATCATCCCCTGTATTCTCAAAGTAGGCGCTGGTGCTGGGCGAGGTGTCTGTGCCTTGGGGGGGGGGGCACATTGGGGCTCGGGGGCTGGAGTCCCGTTCTGCTCTTCGGGGGTGTCTCGGGGAAGGTAGCCCCGGCTGACCCATCTCTGTGTGCACAGGCTCTGGCCGATGAGAATGAGTTTGTGCGTGATACGGCCCTGCGTGCAGGCCAGCGGGTCATTTCCATGTATGCCGAGACGGCCATCGCCCTGCTGCTGCCCCAGCTGGAGCAGGGCCTCTTTGATGATCTCTGGAGAATAAGGTGAGAACTCGGGCAGAAAGACCCAGTGGCCCCAGCTCTGCATTTTTGGAACTTTACCTGAGAAGTGACGGATTTTGCCAGCCAGCCTCTCAGCTTTCTCCAGACCCTCTCTTGAAGCCATTTTGTAACTAGTAGCCAGTTTTTCTTGCAGCAGTGTCTTCATGCTGATTCTCTTAAAAAGTTCTGTTTAGTCCTTCAGTTTGTATTAAAATTTTAAATGGGAATACCTTTAAATCTGGAAATTCTCCTAGGAGTTCCAAGGTCATGCTTAGTTACGGGTGCTTAACCGTGTGTAAAGAAAGATGTTTGTTGTACTTTTGTTTACCATTTGAAAAATTGGGGGTTGGTTTTTATAGAAATCATTGTATGTCCATTTCGTGAACTTTCATTCAGTTGTTTCAAAGAGTGGTGGAAGAGGACTGTGTCGGCTGATGCAGGAGGCCTCACCCTGCTGTTGACAGAGCATGCAGGCCGTGGCCCGGCGCAGGAGGTGCAGCCTGCTGCCCACGTCTTGCGGGGCATTCGTGCCTGTGTAGGTGACGGTGTGTCATCTACCCGGAGCGTTACCTAGGCAATGGGAGCCTGGGTACACGCTCTTTCTTCCTACTTTTCTTTGATTTTTAAAAATTTTTGGTTTGAATGTGACTGTTACTTTTTTTTTTGTAATATATATTTTTATTGTTATTTATGTCTTTTACATTTTGTATTCCCCTTGGGTAGCCCACCACCAATT